>SJYC01112344.1:0-30541 GCA_006408675.1 Madoqua kirkii | reverse complement strand
AGCATATTGAAAAGCAGAGACATTCCTTTGCCAATGAAGGTCCATCTAGTCTAGGCTATGGTTTTTCCAGTGGTCATGTATGGATGTGAGAGTTGGACCGTGAAGAAAGCTGAGCACCGAAGAATTGATGCTTTTGAACTGTGGTGTTGGAGAAGACTATTGAGAGTCCCTTGGACTGCAAGGAGATCCAACCAGTCCATTTGAAAGGAGATCAGTCCTGGGAATTTTTTTGGAAGGACTGATGTTAAAGCTGAAACTCCAATACTTTGGCCACCTCATGTGAAGAGCTGAATCATTGGAAAAGGCTCTGATGCTGGGAGGGATTGGGGGCAGGAGGAGAAGGGGACGACAGAGGATGATGGTGGGTGGCATCACTGACTCGATGGACATGAGTCTGAGTGAACTCCGGAAGTTGGTGATAGACAGGGAGGCCTGGCATGCTGTGATTCACGGATGGCAAAGAGTCGGACACGACTGAGCGACTGAACTGAACTGAAACATTAATTTAGTTTGTAGTTTTCAGTCACTTTGTCTCAAAACTCCTCAGGTTTTCAAAAACCAAAGACCTCAAAGTGTGTGCTTGTATGCATTTATTTATAAACATTCTTAGAAGTAAAACCTGAGGAACTTTAAGACTCTTATTAATTTCTTTTAAAATGCCAACAGTAAATACCACTCTATACAAATATAAATGATATTTTTTATTTTAAAAAACTATATGTTAAAAAAAAAAGCACTGAGAAGAGTCACATTGGTTTTACATTTTTGCAAATCTCTCTCGTGTCTGGATTAATAGATGTCAGTTGGATTCTCACATCTGTTTCTTCACTGGGATGTGGATAAAATGCATCATGTGGTCTCTGGAACGCTCCACTTACACTGATGAGAAAAAGAGCTGGGAAAAGGCCCAAGTCATCTTGGTATGGTCATGAAAGTAGCTGTGACTTCACAGGCACCTTGCAGGCCTCAGTAGACCTGCACCACATTTTGAGAACTGCTAGCTTAATTAAAATTTAAAAAGCAAAATATTTTTATTTATTCAAATGTTAGTGTTTTCACATGAGAAGTTTGTCTTAATATTACCAATCAAGCAAGCAGAAGATATGTTTAAAGCCTATTCCACATAAGAAAGTGTTTGTTAGTAAGTAAGGACATTGGCAAATTTGTTTTAAAGTATTTAGATGCATAAGCCATATCTCAGGGTCTGCGGGACTTACTGGGACAGCCAATAGCCAAAGTGACGAGCTGCAAAGGAAGGTGCTAGACTTCAGAAGCAGTTTATCCTATTCTCTCAAGCTCTGCTCAATGCTACATGGCAGCCTGGACGGGAGGGGAGTTTGAGGGAAGAAGGGATACATGTATACGTATGGCCCAGTCTCTACACATTCACCTGAAACTCTCACAACATTGTTAATTATCTACATCCCAATACAAAATAAAAAGTTTAAAAAAGGAGCTAGTTCTCCCGTTCTTGAATAGTCATTTGTGAGCAATTCATTTGGCTCCATCATTCATTCAATAGCTTATCTCAATTCTATTTCATTGTCTAGAATATAGATTCCTATTTAAGGAAGCAGAGTGTCTTATTTGGGTGTCACTTTTGGGGAAAGCACTGACCTAAAACTGGCATCTGCTGAGCAAAATGATAATCAGAGCAATAATCAGCTGAATAAACATGGATTTACACTTTGCTGAGAGCTGGGGTCAAGGAGGAATAGAGGACCATGGCAATAAGCAATGCATATAAAGTCTGAGGTTGTACATTAAGTTGGAACTGGTTCCTTCCTGCCACTTACTAACTGTGGAACCTGGGCAAGTGAGTGAATCTCAGTATCTTCTGTGAACCTCAGTATCTTCACTTGCAAAATGGAGATGACAATGGCAGTCTCTGTGGGTTTGAGGGAGGTTCATACAGGATGATACCTACCACTGAGCCTGATATACTGAGAGCTCCAAAGATGGCAGCTGTGATGATGTGGACCATAGTAATGAGGATGTTGGCAGCCAGTTGATTCCAGGACCCACAAAGGGGCCTCCAGGCTGCAGCTGTAGCCTTCCTCCTCTCCCTGTATTCCAGCCACAAGAGCCATCTTTCAGACCCTCAACTATGCCAGGTTCATCCCAGCCTCAGTGCTTTCCTAAACGCTATTGCCTCTGCTCAGAAGCACTCTGAGTCACTCCACACGCACAGGCACCCAGTCTGTCGTGTATGTTCCACAGCTAAATCTCCAGGTTTTCCAGAGAATTTGTCAACAACGGAATGGGTTTTTTATTTATTTATTTTTTTGGTCATCCCTACCCAGTCTTCTCAAGGATACAGTTCACACTGACTATCTGCTTGATGCCAGCCAATCAGTTTGCCCAGAAAATGTGCCCCTGAGTTCTCTTTCCCTGGACTGCCTGCAGTTTTGATTGCTTCTGTTTCCCTCCCCATCTCTTCCTTCTCTTCTATAAATCCTATTCTGGACCTTTGTTAATTAAAATGACTGATCCCTTTTATCTACAAATAAACACAGTGCTGTTAATCCACCAGGTTTCTCTGCATGATTCTCTGACATTGCTTAGGAAGTGATGGGTTCTAGTAAAGTTCTGTGACGTGCCAAAGTTCACACAGGTTACAGAATAGAGCACTATACCCTCCTTCTCGTCACCAAATTAACAAGCCAGAAATTAGCGACTACAATTCACTTTTGCCATCAAGAATCTTATTTTATTTCATTGAAGATATCTCACTTTTTTCCAAAATATCAAAAATTAGCATGGAAAAAGGACTGAGAAAATAACACCACAGCCATCATTTCAAAGACAGAAACAACTGTTGTTAAATGAATAAAACTTGATAAATTAATTCAGCAAGGTAGCCGGATACAGAAATAAGTTGCATTTTTTACACTAACAATAATATATTAGAAAGAGAATGTTAATAAAAAAAACTTTTAAAAAGTTACTTAGGAATAAATATGACCAAAGAGGTGAACAACATGTGTGCTGAGAACTATAAAACACTGATGGAGGAAACTGAAGATGACTCAGACGTGGAAAGATATGCCATGATCTTGGACCGGAAGAAATAATATTGTTAAAATGGCCATAATACCAAAGCAATCTACAGATTTAACATGACCCCTATTAAATTACTCATGACATTTTTCACAGAACTAGAACAGATAATTCTAAAATTTATATGGAACCATAAAAAACACAAAATTGTCAAGGCAATCCTGAGGAAAAGAATAAGGCAGGGGGCTAACCTTCCCAGACCTCAGATAATACTACAAAGCTATAATAATCAAAGCGATTTCCCGAATGGTTCATCAGTAAAGAATCCACCTGCCAATGCAGGAAACTCAAGTTTGATCCCTGAGTCAGGAAGACCCCCTGGAGAAGGGCATCTAAAATATCCTTCCCTGTGAAATCCTATGGACAGAGGAGCCTGGTGGGCTATAGTCCATGGGGTCACAAAAGAATTGGACATGACTTAGTGAGAAACTGTGCTGCATAAAATATGAGATGAATAAATTAAATTAACATCATTCAAAAAATAAACAACAACAGTAATCAAAACATTATAGTATTGGCACAAAAAATAGACACATGGATCAGTGGAATAGAGCAGAGAGCCCAGAAATATACGCACACACCTGTGGGCAATTAATCTTGGAGGAGGAAAGAATATAAAATGGGAACAAGGTAGTTTCTTCAGCAAATGGTGTTGGGAAAGTCAGCCAGCTGCATATAAATCAATGAAGTTAGAACACATCCTCACACTGTATACGGAAATAAACTCAAAATGGCTTAAAGACTGAAATATATTACGTGTTAAAATTCTTAGAAGAGATGATAGGCAAAACATTCTCTGACATAAGTTGTACCAATGTTTTCTTAGGTCAGTCTCCAAAGGCAATAGAAATAACAGCAAAAATTAACAAGTGGGACATAATCAAACTTAACTTTTGTACAGAAAAGGAAGCCACAATCAAAGAAAAGACAGCTTATAGAATGAAAGAAATTACTTGCAAATGATGCAACCGACAAAGGTTTAACTTCCAAAATATACAGACAGCTCGTACAACTCCACAACTACCAAAAAACCCAAACAACTCAATCAAAAAATGGGCAGAATACCTAAATAGACATTTCTCCAAAGAAGACATACGTATGGCCAAGAGGTACATGAAAAGATGGTCAACATCAATAATCATTAGATAAACATAAATCAAAACTACAGTTAGGTATCACCTCACATCAGTCAGAATGGCCATCATTAAATGTCTATTAATGACACACGCTGGAGAGGATGTGGAGCAAAGGGAACCCTCTGACACTATCAATAAGAATTTAATTTGGTCTCGCCACTGTGTAAAATAGTGTGGAGGTTCCTCAGAAGACAAAAAGTAGAATTACCACATGACCCAGCAATCCCACTCCTAGGCATATGCCCAGATGAAACTATAATTTGAAAAGATACATTCCCACCTATGTTTCTGTTCACAGTAGCCAAGACATGGAGACAACCAAAAGTGCATCGACAGGTGGGTGGAAAAAGAAGGGGCAGTGCATATGTGTGTGATGGAATATACAGCCTGCTCAACCACAGAAAAAGAGCTGAATGCCACCTGCAGCAACATGCGTGCACCTAGAGATTATCACACAAGCCAGATAAAGACAAATACTGTATGAAATCACATATATGGAGCCTAAAATATGACACAAATGAACATGTCTACAAAGGAGAAACAGACTAACAGACGTGGTTTCCAACGAGGAGGAGGCAGGGGGAGGAGCAGACTGGGAGTTTGGGGGTTAGCGAATGCAAACCAGGTGCACAATAGAACGGATGGAGAGCAAGGCGCTACTGTACGTGCTGGGACTGCATTCAGCATCCTGGCATAAACCATAATGGAAAAGAACATAGAAAAGAATGCATTTACATGAATCAGTTTGCTGTGATTCCTGAAATTAACAGAATCAATTTGCTGTAGAGCAGAAATTAACACAGAATTTTGCAAATCAACTATAAAAAAATTAAGAAGACCACATGAGAGAGAACTGGATCTCTAATCACTGCCTCACACTTTTCCCCTTGGAGCTATCCTGCCTTGTTCAGCTTCACTACGTTTCTAAACATAGCTCTAAACTTGCCATTCTTCTCAGAAATGCCCAGTGTCCATCCCATCACTGTTCACAGCCTAAAATCCCAACTCTCTACCCTGCTGTTTGCATCTTCCTGTGATCTGGCTATAGCCCACTTTGCCAAACTCCTGAACAGCTGTTGCTGTTCAGTCGCTAAGCATGTCTGACTTTTACTGACCCCATGGACTGTAGTACACCAGGCTACTCTGTCCTCCACTATCTGTTTGCTTAAATTCATGTCCATTGAGTCTGTGATGCTATCTAATGACTCTTCACATCAGGTGGCCGAAGTATTGGAGCTTTAGCTTCAGCATCAGCCCTTCCGATGCATATTCAGGGTTGATTTTCTTTAGGGTTGACCACTTTGATCTCCTTGCTGTCCAAGGGACTCTCAAGAGTCTTCTCCAGCACCACAGTTCGAAAACATCAGTTCTTCAGTCTTCAGTCCTCTTTATGGTCCAACTCTCATATCTGTACATGACAACTGGAAAAATCATAGCTTTGACCATATGGACTTTTTCAGCAAAGTGATGTCTGTGCTTTTTAATACACTATCTAGCTTTGCCATAGCTTGTCTGTCTAAGGAGCATCTTTTAATTTCATGACAGCAGTCACCATCTGCAGAGATTTTGGAGCCCAAGGAAATAATATCTGTCATAGCTTCCACTTTTTCACCTTCTATTTACCATGAAGTGATGGGATTGGATAACATGATCTTTGTTTTTTTGATGTTGAATTTCAAGCCAGCATTTTCACTCTCCTCTTTTACCCTCATCAAGAGGCTCTTCAGTTTCTTTTTACTTTCAACCATTAGAGTCGTGTCATCTGCATATCTGAGATTACTGATATTTCTCCTGGCAATCTTGATTCCAACTTGTGATTCATGCAGTCCATTGCAAAACTCTCTTTATGAAAGAAGCAAAGGATTGGTTTACATTCAGACAGAAGTTTCTTCTGTCACTGGTGCACATACTAGCTACTTTGAACAGTATTGCCAACACAGTTCTCTTTCCCTGGAATGCCTCCCTAGCATCAATATCTAAGATCTATCTATTCTTTAAAGCCCCATTTAAACACTACCATCCCCAGGAAGTCTTCTCTATTCATCTCTACTGTCTCTGGTGCGCCCTCTTACACCACTTAAATCATGTCTTATTATCATTCTGTATGTACATATTCTGGGTTTCCTCGGTGGCCCAGCAGTAAAGAGTCCATCTGCAAGGCAGGAGCCACAGGAGACACAGGTTCAATTCCTGGGCTGAGAAGAACCCCTGGAAGAGGAAATGGCAACCCACTCCAATATTCTTGCCTGGAGAATCCCATGGACAGAGAAGCCTGGTTGGCTCCAGTCCATGGCGTTTTAAAGAGTCAGACACAACTGAAGCAACTCAGCATACATTCACGAACATGTACATCATTCTAACTCTGCCAGTGTTCCCAGTCTCTTCCTACTTGATGGAAGGGCTGTCTTTATGCCTCTACACCTGCCTCTCTCACCCCCACCCTCTGCACAGGTCCTGGCATACAGTTAGTGTTTGTGTCAAGTAATGGCCTCAAACAAACTAACAGACAAGTATATCATATCTAATCGTGACATATCTGATCCCTGACTAAACTCCATCAATGACTTCTACTGCACTCAGATTGAACCCAAACTCCCTAATAGCAGCTATAAAGCCATGAGTGATTGTCCCTGTTCACTTCTCCAGCCTCATCTGGTGCTACCTTCCCTTTGCCGTACATGTGTGTCTCTCCTTGATAAGTCCCTTGAGCATATAAAACTCTGTCTGGCCTCAGGGCTTTCACACACACTCTTCCCTCTTCTAAAACCCACTTCCTCCCATTAATTTCCTAGTCCACAATTTTTGGCACTTCAGGTTTCAACTTAAAAGCCACATCCTCAGAAAAACCCTCTTGGATACATATCAGTCTAGACCCTGGCAGGAAGCAGGTGTCACATGTTAAGGCAGCTAAAAAGGTGATAGAGGGGCTCTGTACAAAGTCCCTTGGCATGCAAGGAGATCAAACCAGCCAATCCTAAAGGAAATCAATCCTGAATATTCATTAGAAGGACTGATGGTGAAGCTGAAGCTCCAATACACTGGCTACCTGATGCGAAGAGTCAACTTACTGGAAAGGACCCTGATGCTGGGAAAGATTGAAGGTAGGAGGAGAAGGGGACAACAGAGGATGAGATGGTTGGATGGCATCACCGATTCCAGAGACATGAGTTTGAGCAAACTCCAGGAGATGGTGAAGGACAGGGAAGCCTGGCGTGCTGCAATCCATGGAGTAGCAAAGAGTCAAACACAACTGAGCGACTGAACAACAACAATCCAGAGGTCTGGACAGGCTTTAGGGACACCAACAGGAGGGGTACATTACCTCTCTCAGGCCTGATGCAGGAAGGGAGGATGTACCAGAACCTGGAGAGAGTAGGTAAGAGAAGGTTACCTTAAAGTTTCGGTGGCCCTCTACAGAGGGCCACAACTAAGCAAGGAGATCTGTAGAGAAAGCAACTAAGGAAATAAATACCCCAGCTTCATTCTTCTCCCACCATCCAAATGGCCAGTCTCCCACTGGGAGCAAAGGAGCCTTTTAAGGCAGTCCCTGAAGGCTAGCCTCCCCAGAAGGATGAAGAAGGTGGGAAAAAAAGATGGCAGAGATGAGCAGAAACTAACCAGCATGCCATCCATTCTCAGGCAGACCCTCCTATTTTATTCTGCCTCATAGAAATACATTCTTTTCCTTTTTAGTGTTTGATACAATTTTCACTTTCATATGTTTTTGCTGAATGTCTATAAGCACTTTCAGATGGTAAAGTCCATGGCCACGGAAATCCCATGTGCCCACTGCAGCACTCTCAGAATCTAAAATATAGGAGGTACTGAATAAATACTTGCTAGTGAATGTGTGAATGCATTCATCAGCCAGAGACACAGTAGCACATATAATTACGCACGTACACATTTCAATTTCAAAGGGAGAAACCTTCTTTACAGAATTAAGAAATGCCAGGAAATTTCACATCAAAGTCAATTCGATGAAAACAAAATGCTGCCTAGCATAGAAGAATCACTCTAACTTCAAAAAGAGCTGATCATTTTCTAAGAAGAGAAGAAAAAATGTCCTTCCTATTAACTTGCTGTGAAAACAAGCTGAGCCAGACTAGATAAGCTATCGCTGTATTATTCAAAATTGTTATCACCCCCAATCCACACTGCAGATTGAAATAAGGTCAAGTGGAAGAATTCCTCCCTGCAACCCTTTCTTCTCGATAAAACTCAGTAGCTCCCATATCCAGCTTAATAGCTTCAAAAGAAGGTAAGTGGTAGCAAACTCTAAATTCCCTCCTCCTGGCCTAAGGGTTTTCTGCATCTTCCAAAAGCTTTAGTTTCTCTGAGCTCTTGCAATCCCATTCTGAAGAGCACAGACAAAACTTTTAAATGGAGTTCCACATATTACCTGGTAAGTGTATTTTACTGATAGTTGAATCTGATACCAAAACACAAATGCTCACATTTGCTTCTCTCCCCTACCCCTAACACATTCACACTTTGATGAGAAGAGGAGAGGTCTTTTTCCTGATAACATTCTACACAATATGATTCCAAACACCATCTTTCTCTCAGCTCCTCAAATGACTCATGTGCCCATTCTATGCAACCACAAGACTCTTGTGTTTGGGGCCCCTTTTACTGGAAGATGCACCCCTCTTTTCTCCAACTTGTTCTGTAAAAAACAGGCTAAAGTTAACACCTGAATCCTAAATTGATTGGAGGAAGAGTCGAGGCAGTAAGATAACTGATATCATACATGTAAGGCACGTACAATAGCTCCTGACACACAGTAAAAGCTCAAGAAGTATTAGCATCATCATTATAATTACTTCCAAATTATCCTTCAGATCTCTAATCATATATCCCTTGCTCCAAGAAGATTTTATGTCCCCTAAGCAAGATCAAGTGACCCAAGCACACCCATTCATGTAACTGGGTACCTTTCTCTCATTGCACTAACTACAATCCATAGGATCTGAATATCATTAACCCTTGAACAACGCAGAGGGTTAGAGGCGCCAATCCAACGTGTAGTTGAAAAGCCGAGTACAGCTTGTGGTACACCCTCTAGAATCCAGTTCCTCCATATCTGCTGTTCTGCATCCTCACAGTCAACCAGCCAGAAGCCATGTAGCACTGTAGTACTTAAAACTCTGCATGTAAGTGGACGATGCAGTTCAAAGCTGGGTTTCTCAAGGGCCAACTGTCATCACAAAACAACGCATGTGCTCTAAGTAGGCAAAAAAGATTCTGTGAGGATGTGAGCAGCAAGTGAATTTGTTGTTAATCCCCATTGTATTCCTAGTTTCTAGGCAAACTGTTTCACTTTTAGTGGTCAAAATACATGTTAAAGGAAAAGATGAACAGACAGCCTCGCCAGGTGGCACAATAATCACCACGCCTTTCCTTACACTTTTTCACATTCATTATTTCAAGAGCTCTAAAAGCAAGTATTTGAAGAAGTTGATGCATGGAGAAGCCACATGACCAGAGATCCCAGTCCCAGAGTCACAAGTGGGCCAGAGCCCAAATCTCTCTATATTCAACCATATAAAGTTCTGGGTCTTGGCAGAAGGTCTCTGTTATGGACTGAATGTTTGTTGTGTTGCTGTTTAGTGATTAAATCTGTGTCCAGCTCTTTTGCTACCCCATGAACCTTAGCCTGCTAGGTTCCTTTGTCCATGGGATTTCCCAGGCAATGATACTGGAGTGGATTGCCATTTCTTTCTCCAGGGGATCTTCCTGGATTAGGGATTGAACCTGTGTCTCCTGCATTGGGAGATGGATTCTTTACCACTGAGCCACCTGGGAAGCCCTGGACTGAATGCTTATGTCCTCCCAAAATTCATATGTTGAAGTCCTCACCCTAAGTGTGATACTATGGAACATTGGAGATAATTAGATTGAGGTGAGATTATGTGGGCAGATTCCTTATGACGGGATTAGTGATCTTTTAAGATGAGAACAGAGGGTTTTCTCTTTCTCTCTGCCGTGTGAGGCACAGCAAAAGAGCAGCCATCTGCAGTACAGGAAGGGTGCTCTCATCAGACCCAGCCTTGGTGGCACCCTGATTTTGGACTTCCCAGTCTCCATAGATGTAAGAAATAGATGCCTGGTGTTTAAGCCTCATAGTGTGTGGTGTTTTGTTTTAGCAGCCGGAGCAGACTAATACAGTCTTCTACAGTGAGCAGGAGTGGAAACGGGGGATACCGTGCTATACTCATGAGGCCTTCAGTCTCATTTATATAGTTTCCTGTGCAACTAACTGTTAACACCAGCTGTTAAAGCACAGTTCTGAGAGAGAGTGTGGAGAAAAGGCTTTTTGTTCGCCACTCTACTTCCTGTACACACAGAAAGGCTACATTCTTCAGCCTCCCCTGTATTTAGACTGTGGTCCTATGACAGAGTTCTGACCAACAGAATTGCAGGCAGCAGTGGCATGAGCCACTCTCTGGCCTGACCCACCCATATCCCCTGTGCAGTCTTCCAGCGCTTGGAGGCCCTGAGGGCCATCTGTCACTCTAAGGCTTCACATAAGTGAGAACTTTTGATTTTATTAAGTTCCTGCTGCATATCCTAGTAGTATCCTGCTAATACAGAGAGGCAGAGTAGAATAGGAAAAGAAATGAAGACAACAAGAGTCTGAGGCCCAACCCCACCCTGAGCTTATGAGATGACATGGGAAATTCACCTGTTTAGCTCTGCATTTTCTCAAACATGAACAGATTACCATGGATGGTCCTTGACTTTGCATATTACCTGGAAGCTGAACTCAGTATTTCATTAAATTCCTCTCTCCCGCACATACAAACAGCTCCAAAAGCAATGCTTAACCATACTGCTTTACTGACAAATCTGTTGGCTGATCAAAAAATGGATTATATCTAGAGAGACCATATGTACTGGGGTTTAGCTAGGACAGTGCTCCTTTAGACCTATTGTCCCAGAGTATTTCAGTGAAATTAATATTAGAAGAACCCCTTTTTCCTCTTAGGTTTCCTGGTTTAAACAATACATTGCAGGGTAAGCTGGTTATATCTCACACAATATAAAGCAACACTTACCAGACATCTTTCTATTCAAACTTTTATTCTCCTTTCACCTTGAGACTCCACCATCTCCACCCCAGCCCCAGCATCTTCCCTGGGGTCCTTTGCTGGATCCTCTGTCCCCAGCCCAGTAGCTAAGAAGGAGCTCAGAGAAATATGCCAACTCGTACCTCCTCATCATATTTCATTGCTTCAAACTAGCCACATGGCTCCACTCTCTCTGTAAGGGCAACAGACTGTCATAGACTTCATGATGATCTTCAGAAACAAAAACAATTTGGGGAGCATGAGCAAACGTTTAACAAAATGCCTTTGTTTTCTCCACAGGAAAGTGACTACACAATAACTTCACAGCACTATTCCCCGATGAAGGTGGAATGACACTGTGAATGGGAAAAAATGATCTTTAAGTGATAAACTGCCTCTAAACTGGGCAACTGTGAACGAACTATGAATACCGGGTGGAAAGCCATAGATTTAGGCTTCTCACCATGTGGACATGGAAGCTGTGCGTACAGACACTGGTTCCGGTGGAGCTTTGGGCTTTTAAACCACAGTGGCCCCTATACCCAACTGTTCAGTTGTTATAGGGCCAACCCTGGTGTTGCTGGAGAGCTGCCATGAAGACTTAGTGAAGAGACACGCTTGGGGCCGCCTCTCAGCCTGCTATATTTCCTCTGCTATACTCTAGGTGAGGCATGTCTCTGTGGTTGTGTAGATGCGGTTATTTATCCTTGCTATTCAAAGCATGGCCCTGGGAGAGATAGCATCAGCATTACCCAGAACTCGTTAAGAGTCAGCCCCAGTCCAGATCTCCTGAATTAGAATCAGCATTTTAACAAAATCTTCCGGCAATTCCTACGCATAAAGTTTGAGAAGCAGTAGTACATATGAGCCCAGGACTAGAACCAGTGGTCACGTAACACGGTCATAACCAACTGCTGCTGCTCCTAAGAAGCTCTTATACATTCCCAGATCAAATCAATATCCGTGCATATTTTCCTCTTGCTGTTTCCCCTTTTTATTTGTAATTCTTTAATCACAACATTATGGTGTTTTCCAGATAACCCTGTAAGAATGATGAGGTCCTTTAATTTTAACCTAATTGATCAAGTAACTCTTTGCCCAATGCAACAGGGACTACAGCTTCCACAGTGTTTTAAATGTATCCAATTTGGAGCTTTATTTTCTACCTCCAAAAGTGGTTATCAAGTTCCATCACTTCAAAGAAGAAAAAGAGGAAAGAAAGACAAAACCATATGGCCTCTGGGGTACAGGTCTCTTTGGTCCCATGAAAATCCAGGAGAGCTGGGCTGATTTTGCTCAGTCTGGATGCTCCAACGGGCATTCACAGGGAAATCAAAGGCAGGACCTCATGGGAGGAGCTTACCATTAAGTATGCCTTGCCAAGCCATACCTGGGTATCAGTTCTTTAAGGGTAGGGCATCTTCTAAAGTTTTGCCAAACTGGCAGATGAGTCCCTTATACCTGTGTGTGTGTGTGTGTGTGTGTGTGTGCTAAGTCACTTTAGTCATGTCTGATTCTTTGTGACCCTATGGTCTGTAGCTTGCCAGGCTCCTCTGTCCATGGAATTCTCCAGGCAAGAATACTGGAGTAGGTTGCCATGCCCTCCTCCAAGGGATTTTTCTGTCCCAGGGACTGAACCAGAGTCCCTTATGTCTCCTGCACTGGCAGGCAGATTCTTTACCACTAGTGCCACCTGGGAAGCCCCGTTATACTGATGCACTGTGCTTTCTCAGTTCCTGTAGAAGATTTTCAGCTTGTCCAGCTATTTGTCAGTTACTGCCTACATTTCTTGACCCGAAGGACAGAATGGGATATCCCAGAAAGCAGCTTTACAAGTCAGGAAGGAAAGGGCACATAGCAGATGCTAACCACCTTGTAGGCTGGTTTCAGAGGGAGAAACTTAATTTTATTTTTTATATATTCCACATTCCCTGGAAAGAGGTAGTGAAAGATAGTATGATATTCAGACAAGAAAATAACATATTTCCTATGACCTAAGGGAAACTACACACATTTAAATAGCAAACAACAGTATAATATATATTTAATACAATCCCAAGTACTGCTAGTGATCTCCCTATGGATACAGATTATAGGTTGTTTCCAGTATCTTCTTTACAAAAAGCAATACATATTCATTATAAACAATTAGGGACAAACAAAAAGACACGTGACATGAAAATAAAAGAGACATATATGCTTGGTTAAATTGCAGCTGGGAAGTTAAACCAGGAAGGGCACAAGGACAGATGAGAAAAGAAAGGGAAAGAGTTTGGGAGGCGAGAAAGAGGAAGAAAGGAAAGAGAATAGGCACCTTTGGTGATGGACGGGGGACGATGGAGGAAGAGTTCTGTTGCCTGAATACGCAACCAGTGGTGTATTTCACTAAATTAGCATCTAACACTTCAAGTCAACAGAAGAGAAGTTCAGATCTTTCCAACAAATGTAAACCAAGTCCCCGTTGTGTAGCAGGAGGTGTTCTAAGGTGTTTTTAAACACAAGATCTATCTTTTAACTACCCTAAAGGTGACAATGATTGTTGTCACATTACCAACAAAAACAGCTGAGACCTGGGCTGACTAAGTAGCTCTCTCTCAAAAATCACAAGCATCTTACTGCAAGTGCTCAATAGATGTTCATTTTTGAGTAGAAGGAAGGGGAAGGGATTTGAAGTTGGGCCTGTGTTTTCAGGAAACTTCTCTGAGCCCTTTCCAAACATCTGTGCTCTTCTGTAGCTTCACGGTCAATGCCTTTCCCGGAGAGTGCTCCACTACCCAGTTTTCTATTTTTTCACACCCTTATTGCCCCACTTCCTGGATTATGCCCTGTGCAAGCTCTCACATTTTGGCATTTTTCATCTGCCAATACCCTCTTTCTTTGCACAACTGAAAAGTTGGTGTTAAGAAGTTAGATTAGGTTGGGACTTCTTTGCTCTTCTTTCTAGTAAAAATAACAGCCACAAAGAATGGATTGGTGCATTCTGCTGTGGTCCACATCTTTTCTCCTTTGCGTGGCCCTTTACAACTAAAAGTATGCAGCACTGCACCAGTTAAAGCGCCTATTTAATTTGAATTGTTTATTCCAGGGATAAATCGACTTTTACTTCAAAACAAAGACCAATTGAGCTGCAGATTTCGTAGAAACTGAAAAAAAAAAGTTAGCTCACTTTAAAGAGAAAAGAAAAGGTCATTTCCTGGTTTTGTTAACATCAGGAAACAACACTTTGGGACATCTTTCAGTGTCAGTCTCCACCCTCAGTGAAGTCCGAAAATCTAACACAATCAGAGAATAGGGGCTGGACTTTACATGAAAAAAGTTTGAATATCTCAGAAACGAGGCATTCTTCTCTTCAAAAGAACAGATCCTGACCTTCTGAAGTTTCCAGACTTCTGCTGCTCCCTCTCCACACTTTCTCTTTCTCCTTTCCTCCAAAGAATATCTGTTCATCTGATTCTTCATCCACTGAGTACATTCCAAGAACACCCTAATGTCCTTAGACATCTCTATGTCAGAGTTTCTCTCTGCTTCCATTTCGAGACACATATGCTTAGAAGCAAGGACTGCGGTAGGGAGAGAGACAGGAATTTGGAAGACGAAAGGAAACAAGACTGGGGAGGGGACCAGGCCTGGGATCTCTTCTCTGGGACAGGCTCATGTTTAGAACTCATTTACGAAAAACTTTTTACATGGTGGTTTTCACCAATATTATGTATTTTAAAGGGGTTTGGTAGGTAGATTATAATTAAGCATTTATTGGGTGCCTGCTAGACACGTGTAAATCATTTCCTGCAGGGATACACTGTGTTCTCAAGATGATTACAGTCCATCTAGGGGAATGAAGCTCCTCCGTAGCTGCCTAGAATGCTCAGATACTCAGTCATGTCCAACTCTTTGTGACTGTTTTGGACTGTAGCCAGCCAGTCTACTATGTCCACGGAATTTTTCAGGCAAGAATACTGGAGCTGGTTGCCATTTCCTCCTCCAAGGATCTTCCCGACCCAGGGATCTAACTCGAATCTCCTGTGTCTCCTGCACTGCAGGCAGATTATTTACCCGCTGAGCCATCAGGGAAGCTTAGCTTCCTAGAGTACAGGCAATATAATCACACAGTGCTTACAGCAACTTGCTTTGCCATCAGGCAGGCCTGTGTCAGAATGCCAGCTCCAAGTCTAAGTTTCCTTATCTGCCAAATAGGAATAACAGCATTTATGGGATAGTTGTAAAAACTAATATATGACATTATCAATGTAATGTGTATGGCATACAATATGAACTCATTAAGTGTAAGTGGTGGTTGTAATCATAAAATAATTATTACTCTCATCATTATTGCTTGGAGATATAAGTGTGCTATGAAGTCCTACAGAGAAAAGAGGGATATATTAATATTTCTTACTAGAAGTTAGGAGTGGAAGCTCAGAGAAGAGATAACATTTGAACAGCAACTTAAAAAAAAAAAACTGTTGAATTGGAGCAAGAGATATAAGACAGGGAATTTGATGTTGAAGTGAGGATGCTGCCTGCAGAGAAACGGATTCAGGGGAGAGATTAGCAGGTCAGGGGATCAGCATAAACTGCACTTGGAGTGGTGGGAAGGTTTATGTGGGATCAGAGGTTGAAAATGAAACTTGGGAAAGGCTAGGGGAGCCTTGCAAAGGAAATACAACCAGGGTTCCACAGGCCAGGAGGGATGCGAAAAGATTTTAAACTGGAAAAGAAAGGTAGTAAGATAACCTAGTAAAGTTTGGGTGGATTTTTGCTCATTAAATTAATGTAGACATCAAAGAGGTCACCTCAAGGAAGTCCCCTAGAGAGGGACCGGTGAGTTGGAGTATTCCCACTGTGCACGTGTAACGCCCTGAATCATGTTATTAACATCAGCCATGTTATATTTTAATCACTCATTGAATTGCCACTTCACCCAATTATAAGCTTCCTCAGGGCAGCATACATCCGACGGATGATGTGTTCCACATCGTTCTTTATCTTCTCATGTCTTTTTTATTGATATGGAAAGACCTTTCCTCAGCTTTGCAAAAAAGTACAGACCCACCTCCCTTCTTTGAATGACAACTGAGTCCTTATTGTTGTTGTTCAGTTGCCCAGTCCCATCTGACTCTTTTCGACCCCCTGGACTGCAGCACATCAGCCCATAGTTGAGTCCTTAAGCACCATGTAAATTAAAGAGCTTTTTAGTCCTTCAGCTCTACTGGAAGACCCTAGAGGTTAGGAAAGTAAAAGTGAAAGTGTTAGCCGCTGGGTTGTGTCCGATTCTTTGCAACCCCATGGACTGTAGCCAGCAAGGCTCCCCTGTCCAGAGAATTCTCTAGGCAAGAATACTGAAGTGGGCTGCCATTTACTTCTCTTTCTCTTTTCCCTTGAATCTCTTGCTTCCCTAGTATTCATCTATAATTAGTTCTGTGTCACTAAAAATCATAAAACAACATGTCTTTTTAAATATTTCAGTATTTTCAACTTGTTAAAATGGCTTTTATCCTAAGTCATTGTCATGTCATACTTTCAATTCGTAGGTTACAATCATTTGCTGAACTAGAGTAGAATTATGCTCTGATAAACCCATCGTAAATTGAAAGTAATTTTTATAATTTGAAAATTGAAAATATATTTAATACACCTAACCTGCCAAGAATCATAGCTTAGACAAGCCTACCTTAAATGTGCTCAAACTCTTACATTAGCCTACAGTTGGACAAAATCACCTGACACAGAACCTGTTTTATAATAAGTGCTGAGTATCTCATGTAATTTATTGAAAACTACCCTGAAAGTACAGAACAGAATTGTCGTTTCCCCTGGTGATCTTGTGGCCGACTGGGAGCTGCCGCCACCACTGCCCAGCATCAGGACAAAGTATCATACCTGTGTTTCTAGCCCGAGAAAAGATCAAAATCCAAAACTCAAAGGGAGGTTTCTACTAAATTCATATCACTTTCACACCATCGTCAAGTCAAAAAATTGTCAGTTGAATTATCCTAAGTCAGACAGTGTATATTTCAAAGCACCTATACAAGCAGCAAAGGGTCCACGTCTCCGTTTGAACTCATCTGCTTTTTACAGTCAAGAGTTCTGCAACCCAACGTGTTTGCTTTCTGCTTTGCCCTGGTTACCAGGAAGCTCAGGTGTGTGTGTGTTGTGCTCAGTGACAATGTCATCAGCCAGGATTCCTTAATCCACTCACTTTCCACTCTACCTTCATATCTCGGCTCCTACTGTTTGCCTTGCTGTAATGGCTTCAGTTCTTACATATTTGTGCATTTATTTCAAGTTGTCTCAAACCCCTTTTAAAGTAGGCAGAAATAACATGTGTGTATTCTTGTATACATGTATATTATCTAGTGTTTATAAACACACACATGTGGATATATCCAATACTGAAAGTATATCTATGTATTTCCTAGATGTCTTCTGCCACACCTCACTCTCAGTTCTTACGCAAGCATGACTTAATAATGTAAACATAAGTGAAGATGTTATAGAGGAGTCTTGGGAAACACATTTCTATTCCTTTCTCCAGATCCTTTCTTTGGTTATTCTGCCCTGAGCTTAATACACTAAACCATGGATCACTAAACTTTTCCAGTGAAGCGCTAGATACAATAATTTAGACTTTATGGGCCCTGAGATCTCTGTTACAGCTACTTAATTCTGCCATTACAGTGCAAACAGAGCTGCAGATGGTGCATAAACAAACATGCACGACTGTTTTAATAAAATTGCATTTGTTAAAATAGGTGGTGGGTTGAAACTGGCCAGTGACCACAGTTTGCTGATCCTGCCCTAAACCTGCCCCGACTATGTCTGCCATCACTGGATCCTCTTAGGGAACGATCACTCTGGCCAACACCAGTGTCTGATATATTCAGGTTAGTTCCCTTCAGCAAGATAGAGGCCACTCCGGTTAACAGGACAGGACTCACCCTCCTCAGTGGGTAATTTCACTGCCAGTTTCATTGCTTTAAAATACCTTGGGGGTATTTTTACACCAGGAGTTTTGAGTTTTTCTTTTTTTAAAGATTTGTTTCTACTACATACAGTGATCATCACAAGAGAAGTTTGGATAAGTACTACAAATATATCTCTATCTGCATAAGCAATAGTATTTCTGCAGTGTATAGCCACATTTGAGGTTAGAAAGAGGGTTCAATCAAGGCATTTTAAAAATGAGTCTTCATGGCAACACTGTTTTTCTCTTTATGAGCTTCAGTTTTCTCATCTACAAAATAGGGGCAGGATTTCACCTGCCTAAAGGCCAGAGTCTGGACAAGATGATTCCTTCTAGGTTCTTTCTAGAAGCTGGAGAAGTTATTTCCCTAAACCAGTGATTTCCAAATGGTTTCAGAAGTCAGAATTTCCTTGGGTGCTTGTTAAAACACAGATTACCATACCCCGGCCTGAGTTTCTCACTCAGTAGGTGGAGAGTGGAGCCCCAAATTTGCAGTACCAGCCACTAAGTTCTGCTATTTCTGGTTCAGGGACCACGCTTTGGGAACAACTAGGTGTCTACATGATAGCAGTCTCAGTCTCTCTCATGGGGAAACAATGAAGCATAAGGGGATCCTACAGCTGGCTCCTATTTGTGGTTTTAAATGGGATTCCTTCTTGGAGGGATGGGAGATAGGTCTGTTTGCTCACTGAGTCTCAGGTGCTGCAGCCACTCCTCAGCAACTACAGGCTGAGGAGGCTGGTGGTGACTTTCATGCAGCTGTGGTGGGACGTAAAAGCCAATGGGTGAGCCATCTGGGGCAGGACAGGGAAAGGCGGGACCACTGAGAAGTCAGGGACACCTATGCCATCACAGTTCTTTTGCATAAGCCAAACTTCTAGAACTTTCTCTTTCTATAAACATAAAATCAACTCAATCACTGAGTGCAGACTGACCATAGGTAGCCCCTGCATCAAGTAATACAGGGTGGGATGCGAGGACTCAGAAGCCTAGAAAGGTGCAGACTGCCCCCAGGAGCTCTCAGTCTTACGGGGGAGGCAATATTCACACATGTTCACACACTTGACAGATGTCAAGACAAGCAGATAATGAGATGTAGTGTCATGTGGCATGAAGACAGTGGGCTCAGGAGTGAGGATGCTGGACCTGAGAGGTCTGGATAGGCTTTCCCAGAGGATGGAGCCAGACTGGCAGGGGCCTCCAGGGACAGGAAGCATATAAAGCTGTGGAAGGACGAGGAGAACGTGACAAGAAGCCTGAGTGTCCTGGAACATCAGAAGGAAGTGGATGAGACCGAGCACAGAGACTTCTAAGTTGTCTACCCCTCCCCAGGGAAACTCCCCCACCCCACTCCATCTCGGTCACTTGCATTGCTTTAGCTCAGTTTCCTGGTTTGAGGATTGAGGGTTTTGAGCTAAATCACAAGTTTCCCAATTTCCCAATGTTGTTCCACCTTGGAGAGACCGCTGGCTATTAAATGATGAATGAGCAGCCTGCAATCAGCCCTTCTTCTCCTGACTCTGCTCTAGCCGGAGAACTCCCTCTTCATGACGTTTTACACTCACTGTACAGCTGGTGCTCCTAGAAAGGATTTGAAAATCACTCAACAAGAAGCTCTGTAAAAAGTCTTTCCATTTGTGCACGGGGTGGCTGAATCGAGAGGAGAAAAAAGCCAGTTAGCCCAAGAGATGGGACACCACATGGGCCGGGCTAGCTTCAGGCACAGCTTGACAGCAGAGGAGAGCTTAGACCAACAAGGCTGAGAAACAGGGAACCACGGTGGTTCAACAGTGGAAGAGTGCCATACGGACAGGAGCGAAATTGGGTCCACAGTCTGACAGGGAACCGAACTGATGTGAAAATCTCAACTGCTCAGAAGGTTTTGAATAAAAACAAAATAAAAATCTTTGAATAAAAAACAAAGATTTTTTTTCCCCCTTGTCAGCCTTCCCTCCCAGGACATTATACTGTATGCAAAACGTGTGACTGTAAGACAAACATTTTTTTCCACTGCCCTTCTGAGCCCCGCAGGCCTTCAGGAAGACCTGCACTTCAAGCAAAGTCTTTTTATTTTTCAACACCCACAGCTTCCATTCAACAATCTAGAAGTTTTCCACTTTGATCAAAGAGACTGCAGAGAAAGGCCGAGGGAGCAGCCAGTTCTCAGCGGCTCTGGGCGGACGACAGAGCCCTCTGCTTCCCACTCACTGCCCCGGGCCCACCACAGGACACAGTCTTCTCCCTGAATCAGCCAGGTGCGTACCTCCGAAGACACTGGCTTGCTTTATTCCCACCTCAGTGACAGATCCAATGGATGTGTGCACCCGCTTCTTCCCAAACCAAGTCCCACTTGGGATCAAGGGGACCTCATCTTCCTTGTCTATGGTACACTTGAAGGCGGGAGGAAAGGGGGATGACAGAAGATGAAGTGGTTGGATGGCATCACCGACTCGATGGACATAAGTTTGAATAAGCTCCAGGAGTTGGTGATGGATAGGGAAGCCTAGCATGCTGCAGTCCATGGGTCACAGAGAATTGGACACAACTGAGCGACTGACCTAAACTGATGGTACATTTTATACCACTCTACGTAGTCCCCCACTCCCGCGAATTTACCTCTTTTTGGCTCTTCCATCTCCAGGATCCCTATGATTTTATGGATTCACTGGGAAGGAATATCCAGTTCTTAAGAGTGACCCAAGTCAGGTGATGCTCAGAGTGGGGTCTCTGCAAAAGCCAAAGTCGCATAATCCAAGCTTGGCTCTGGACACAGAACAGTTCCTTGGGGGACTCTGGGATTTCTGTGGGCTCGCAGATACCCAGCAGCTGAAAAGCGAGCAGAAAGGGGAGAGGTGCTGCGAAGACTGGGTACTTCCAAATGAACTTTTCAAAGAGCTACATCCAGAGGCACCGGTTATGCAGTGATTCACTTTTTAAATGGTCTTTTGAAATGGAGATGATTAGTAGCCACAGATGTGGCCAGCTCTGCCTGCTTTGAGAATCTATCTGCTCTGTCTAAATTCCAGACTATTTGGAACATTTAACCAGAATAGTCCAATACCCTCTGCCAAGTCTATTCCCATTCAAGAAGTACGCTTGTACCACACTCTCATTTGATCAGTATAGTAGCTGTCAGTGCAGACAGGGAAAAAAGCGGCGTAAGGGCTTGTACAAGGACCCGAGGCCGTAAGGGAGGGGAGGAAGGCTGCGAGAGGACCTCAGGTTTTCAGCCTTCATGTACAATGACAGTCGCAGGGATTCCAGGGCCAGCAGGGTTTAACTATTTACCCAAGTGATTCCATTGATCAACATTTGCAACTTTGATTGAGACAGTGTCTATCCTCTCTGATTCTCAATTTTCCCATATCTGTAAAAAAATAAAATCTCAGCTGCCTCAGAGGCCAGAGGTGAGGATGAAGTGAGGCATTGTGTCAATCTGAGACAGAAGAGGCTCGACTGTAGTAGTTACACGCACGCGCGCGCGCACACACACACACACACACACACACGGCACATACAATATACAACTCGTGCCACACAGCATGCAGATACACCGCACATGCACAGCACACACATACTACACACCCACCACCCACACCAGCCAGGACACACGCCCCTACGCCCTTCACCATACCACTTCCCTGCCCCCACCCTCGCTGCCAACTGCTTCCCCTTTTTCTGAGCTTCACGGCAGGCCCAACTTTATATGCAAATTTAACAGATCCCAATATTCTCTGGAGATATTTTTGTTCAGAAGATGGTGCTGCCAGTTTGCTGCTCCCCGACAGTACCTTTGAACCTGTCCCCCAATTTCATCCTGCCATTAAGCTTATCTCCCTGTGGAGAAACTTCCAGCTTCTGGGCTCCTCCTTGCCAGAGACCTGGTAGCATTTCCAGTTCTTAAGAGGAGCCAGTATCATCACCCCTCTGAGTCACTCTACCACAGCCCGGGGGCTCCAGCCTCCCTGTGTGTGCCAAGCCGCTTCAGGCGTGCCTGACTCTGTGTGACCCGCGGCCACGGTCCGCCAGGCTCCTCTGTCCCCGGGACTCTCCAGGCAGGGGTGCTGGAGCGGGGTCGCCATGCCCTCCAGGCCCCGCAGAGAGAGACTTTCTGACGAGGACTTCCGAGCCACAGGCCCCGCTGAGGAGAAGGTGCCGCTTCTCAAGCCGGAAGGCGTTTTGTGGCCGAGTCTGACTGAAACAGCAGTTGCTCTGTGTGTACGCGCGCGCACACGCGCACACACACACACACACCACACACACCACACACACAGCAGCGTAGGGAAACCGTCATTTTCCTACTCGCCCTCTGACATCAGCCACCTTCTCTGTAGCTACAGTTTCTCTTCACTCAAACTGATCCCTGGCGATGAAAAATGAGCCTGTCCCCCACCCGTCCCGCTGCCTCTCGCCTCACGCCCCCAGAGAAGCGTTTCTTCGTGAGGCAGCCGGTGAAGGTTTTTTCCAAGTCACATGATCCAGGATGCAGGGGAAGAATCCTTCTTGGAACAGAGACGGGCCCAGAACCGAATCAGATGAGGAGAGATAAGGTGTGATGTGGGGGAGCCTATATAAGAATGGACCCGGGGCTGCAGCGAGCACTCGCCCCGCCGGCCCCGCCGCAGGACGCAGCCATGCATGTGCCCGCCGGCGCCGGCGCCTGGGCAGCCGCGGGCCGCGGGCGCTTCTGCCTCACCACCGCCTCGCTGGCGCTGTGTCTCGTCTTTGCGCTGGCGACCATTATGGTGCTGGTTGTTCAGAGACGGTAAGTGGACCTCTCTTCTTTGCCTTTCCTTTCGGACTCATGTTCAGTTTTCTCCACAGAGACTTGGGGATAAACGAAGCAGAGAACCGACATCAACAGCGAGAGGGAGCAAAGAAACGGGAAACTCAGCCCTCTCAAATAATTTGGCTTTTTGAGGGAAAATTTTCTGGAGCCATCACCTCCAAACTTTCTATATACACCTGAGCCAAAGAAGGGAGAGGAGCTATTAGCCTTGAGAAGTTTTCCTAGAGGAAGGGGATATATATACACGTATAGCTGACTCACTTCGTTGTATAGCAGAAATGAATACAACACTTTAAAGACATTATACTGCAATAAAAAATAATAACTGTTGCTGACCTAAAGACTTCTATTAAAGGTGGAAGAGACAAGGAGACTCATTAACACATTTATACAACCAGTGTCTTGTCTTGGATGACTTCAGACCAGATTCCAGGATTCTGTATTCTCAGTCCAGATGTTCCTGAGATTTCAGAGGCCTCAGCCAACGCTAAGCACTTTTTTTTAAGCCAGGAGTTAAGTTCCAGAGGCCAAAACAAGGAAAGGGAGCAAGGAAAGGAGGCCAGAGAGAAGACCAGGGCTCTTTAGAGCTCGGGCATGTCAGTGTTAAAGCTCGCAAGACAAGTTCAAAGCTTCCTCCTGAGCCACTGCTTTGAAGAGCGTGGTGTGTCACAAAAAACAGCACATAGAGGCAGAAGGTAGAAATGTTTTTCACACCTGTTCCCTCTGAGACTGCTCAGAACCCTAAAACTATAAGCAATTATGAGTACACACTGTGAAGTTAAGCGGTCTCAGGAAATTTACTTTTTTTTTTAAGTAAATGGTAAGAATTACTATGAAAACAGAGGAGGTGAAGGAGGAAGCTTATTCATATTTTAGGAAATTGGTGTTTACAGCAAATCCACCAGGATGTATTTTAGAGAAAATACTGTACTAATAGTAAACATTGCTCATGAATTTTTTAATGAAGTACTTTTGATAGTTTAAGAACTGTACCCCAATACTACCCCTTCAAAGTACGTACATTTCTATTTATTCCTTCAAAGCTCTCATTTTTCAGAGTATTGCAATCCTGCAGAATTTGTTCTGGTTTCCTTCAGTTGTCTTAGGTTGAATGCTCTTTATCTTATTGATTGCTGAAAAGAACCAGGCTTTAAAAGGCTTGGCTTCTCAAGTGTCCTCAAGAACTGACATTTAAATGAAGCTTTGAAACTCATACCTCCATAAAAGTGAAAGATAACAGAATTGCTAGCATTTGAGACTTAGACTGTAAAGTTTACGACACTCATCATTTATTGGGCTCATCTACACCTACTTGGAATAACACACTTGAGAATATGCTAGGACCCTTTTTATTCTGTACAGACTCTATAACTTCTGTAATTCTAATCTGAAGTAAACCAGAAGTGTATCATTCTACAGCAAGAGCCAAAGAAAGGAAATTAAAGTGGCCTTCGAAAATGTCTTCAGGTAGATTGTAGCTAGAACTGGTATGAGAGAGAAAGAAGGAAAGAGAGGGAAAGAGAGAGAGAAAGGTATGGTCGTGGTACATGGTGTGGTAATGACATAGGAGGCGAGGAGGAGCTCCAGAATGCTCCTAATCCAAGTCTCACATTTGGTTGAATTGATTCTATCCATGAAGGAACTGGAGTGGATCTTTCTGCCTCATTTTTGTAAATGTGGAAAACGAGGAACAGAAAGGGGACAGGGCTTGACCTAAGTTGTCATGAGAAAGTGGGAATCAAGACTGCTTGGCTGTTTAATGAGGCCACTGTTCCCTTTGAGGACACAGCAGCACTAAAAAATCTCCCTTCCTTCTCTTCTCTTGGGAGGGTGCCCTTCCTGGCGTCCAGTTCCTTGACTTCCTCTCACTCTGGGAGATGAAAAGATTCACTTCACAGTCTGACTCCAGGGTTTGATACACTATGATTTCTTAGCCTGAAAAATATCAGTAACTTGCTTAAAAGTATTGTGATATACAAGTTAAGTGTTTTATACATATCATTTCCAATAATTAGTCAGATATTAACTGTCAGAAAAACTAAGAAGAGAGAATTATCTCCTTGAACTTGAGTTATCAGGTTCCTGTGAGAAGAGGCTTTAGTACAGGTACAACTTAGACAAATGAATTGACTCTTAATAGGACCCCGGATAAAGGAATCAATGGGAGATACCTAAGGACCTTAAACTCATAGCCCAATTATTAAAAGTGAAATGGATTGATGGCCACCCAGCAGTCTTGTGAGGGTGGATGGGGGCAAGGCTGAGAACCATGAGGTGGTTCTACTGGCCTAAGAAGTCCCCACCATTACTGTGTGTGTGCTTGGTCGTGTTTGACTCTTTGCATCCCCGTAGACAGTAGCCCTCCAGGCTCCTCTGTCCATGAAATTTTCCAGGCAAGAATACTGGAGTGAGTTGCCATTTCCCCCTTCAGGGGAATCTTCCTGACCCAGGGAATGAACCCAGGTCTCCTGAATCTCTTGCATTGACAGGTAGATTCTTAACCACTCAACCACCTGAGAAGCCCCCAGAAGTCACAGTTCTAAATAAAAAGACACATGTACAGGCAAAATGTAAACCAATATATATATATTATATAATAATATATAACAAGTGATGGAACATAGCCACATAGGGCTACCATGAAACCACAGTTAAGGAGATGAAATATTTTCCCAGGCAGATCTAAGAAAACTTCACTGGAGATTGGAGTTTCAGTTTGGCTTGAGAAATGTGCACAGTTTCAAACAGGTCTCCGGAGATCAGAGGAGAGAGAATTCCTGGCCAGTGGATCAGAATGAGAAAAGTGTAGGACATGAAGGAAAATCAACAAAGATCGCCTTGAGATTTGGTTTGAAAACCAAATAACTTCAAAGTCAAATTCCTTGGGAGAGGCAAAGAACTTAGGTTTCAACCTTAAAGATTTATTGAGCATCTACTGTGTGCAGGACAGTAATGTTCTAAGTAGTGGATATGGAACTTTGATCAAAGCCAAAAATATCTCTGTTTTCATGTTACTTATGGAACTTATTGCCTACTGATGTCTTAAGTCTCTGCAGTGGCTGTATTTTACTTACCTTTAAACCATTATATTCATTTAAAATATTATATTCACATGGTTTAAGAAAAGTAAATAGTAAACAAGGGCAAAGAAAAAAGTAGAAATCTCTCACATCCTCTCCACCCAACCACCAATCCCTCTTTCCTGAGATAAGGACAATTGACAGATTCTTTCATGTCTTTCCAAAAATCTATGCTCTATAAATATATAGTACACACATGTCATTATAGCAAACCCATAAATTTGCAGCTTGCTTTATTGACTTAATATATCTTGGAAATCCTTCCATGTCAATACATGGAAGTCTATCTCATTCTTTTGAAGAGTTACATAGCATTTTATTGTACTTCATATTTCATCTGTGTCTAGTGAAGGACACAAGTTTTTCTCTAAAAGTTTTGCTCACTGTGCACATCTGCAAGTCTGTGGGATAAATCCCTGGAGGTAGGAATACAATGTGTATTTTTTAAGAAATTGTACTCAATACTCTTGAAGAAGTAGAAGTCCTACCAACAAAGAGACACATCTTTATGGAAAAGAAAGAAAATTGACTTCTTATGAAGTAATTACAACAGAGTATATGTGTTTGTGTCAGAATGAAATGTCACACAACTTATACAACAAAGCAAAGAGAAAAAAAATTCTCATATCTCCTCCAGAGACAAAGGGTTATAAATAGGTCATATATAGGCTATAAGAAGGAAGAGAAGGAAGTGGCAACCCACTCCTGTATTCTTGCCTGAAAATCTTATGAACAGAGGAGCTTGGAGGGCTACAATCCATGGGGTCACAAAGAGGCGGACACGATGGAGCACTGAGCACATGGCTATAAGGTGGACAGGCTTTCCACGTGGTTCAGTGATAAAGAATCCACCTGCCAAGTGGGAGATGGGGGTTTGATCCCTGGATCAGGACAATCCCCTGGAGAAGGAAATGGCAATCCATTCCAGTATTATTACCTGTGAAGTCCCGTGGACAGAGGAGCCTAGTGAGCTACAGTCTATGGGGTCATAAAAGAGTTGACAGAACTCAGCAACTAAACAATAGCAATAAGGTTGACGCTAGAGGTGTTCACAGTTCAAGTGGCTTGGAGGCCTTCAAGAAATGTTTCTGTTATAAACCAGAAGCCTGGTCTTGTCTAGCCCCTGGAGACATCTATTTACATTTCACAATGTTAGAGAAAGGAAGGGCTCGCGTATTCTAGAAAGAAGAGGAAGCAACTGCCTTCTTTCCCTTTATAAAAAAAGAAAACTCCTTTTATTAAAAACAAAAAATTTACCCTTCCAATACCACTCTATTTCCCCACCAAGAGTTGAATTTAGGGGCAATGATTGGCAGTGATGGTGGTAAGGTTTTAGGTTTGTTTTCACTCCAGATAAAATATAGGGTGAACTGAAATGCCCTGTGATACTTCTCTCTACACAACTTACTCTTTCCAATACAGTCAATTATTTATCCAAACAAGTCCACTGAGCAACTTCTCCAGGGAAAGCCCTAGGCTAAGCTGTAAGGGAAGAACCCAAGTGGACAAGGTGGGAGCCCTGGTTTCTGGGAGTCTCTAAGTTGGAGAGGTGAGGCCCAAACCCTCAAGTGCTTGAATCTGGGGCAGAATGGCACTAAATGTGGGCTTCCCAGGTGGCACTAGCGGTAAAGAACCCACCTGCCAATGCAGCAGATGCAAGAGATGCAGGTTTGATCCCTAGGTGGGAAGATCCCCTGGAAGAGAGCATGGCAACCCACTCCAGTATTTTTGCCTGGAGAATCCCCAGGGACAGAGGAGCCTGGTGGGCTACAGTGCATAAGGTCACAAAGAGTCAGACATGACTGAAGTAACTTAGCATGCATGCGCTGTGCTCAGTGCCATAGACTAGAAGAGAGGAAGACAGTTGCTGCTCAGGGTGAGAAAGGCGTTTGCAAAAGAGGTTAGAAGGGAAGCTGAACCTCCTCCAAGAATGAAAAGGATCGTGTCTGATTCCCAAAGTTTTATTTTGAAAAAATTTAAACCTACTGAAAAATAGAATGGTAAATACCCATATAATCTTTCACCTAAATTCAATAAGTGTTAATATCTTGCCATATTTCTGCTTCGTTCTATATATATGAAAGTAAGGTTTAGTCAGGGTGACCTTACACCCACACATATTTCAGCACCCATCTCCTACTTACTGCATGCCATTATCATGGCCAAGAAAGTTAATGTTATCTTGGCAACATCAGTTTATAATAATACATAGTCCATATTTTAATTTCCTCCACTTGTTCAAAAATGTCTTCTGTAGCTGTTGTGCCTTTTGTTTCTTGATCCAGAATCTACTCTCAGGTCACATAAAGAGTTGGTTTCATCTGTTTTAACTTGGAATGTTACTATTTAAAAAGTGGCTCTGGGAGCTTATTAGAAATGCAGACTCTCGGGCCCCACCTTAGACATAATGAATCAAAATCTGCATTTTAATAAGGTTATTGGAGAAGAAAATGGCAACCCACTCCAGTACTCTTGCCCAGAAAATCCCATGGATGGAGGAGCTGGGCAGGCTACAGTTCATGGGGTCACAAAAAGTCAGACACGATTGAGCAACTTCACTTTTTTTTTTTTTTTTGTGATCTATATGCTCATTAAAGTTTGAGAAGCAATGATCTAATAATCTTGTCTGCTCTATGTTGTTTTTTCATGACTTTTTCAAAGGATCCAGGACAGTTCTCTTGTCACGTTTTGGGACTGTCAGCGTCTACTCACAATAAAATTCAGATGAAACATTTTGGGCAAGGAAAGGACATAAGGAATGTTAGATCCTTCTTTTTCACAGCAGGGCTAGAAGCATATGTCAGGTTGCTCCATTATTGGCAATAACATTTAGCCAGTTGATTCAAGGCATGACCACTGTCTGTCTTCATAGTGAAAGTGAAAGTGAACTCACTCAGTCGTGTCTGACTCTTGGCAACCCCATGGACTGTAACCTACCAGGCTCCTCCATCCATGGGATTTTCTAGGCAAGAGTACTGGAGTGGGGTGCCATTTCCTTCTCCAGGGGATATTCCTGACCCGGTGATCCTTTCACTTCTGTATTTGCTAGCTGGCATGCATCAGTGGAGAAGAGCTCGCCATAAAGGATAGGAGCAAGAGGAGATGGTGCCAGGCATTCTAGGTGGGGCCGGAGTAAGGCGAGGTGCAGAACAGAGATCAGTCCAGGCTGCATCAGGGAGTGGCAGGACTTAGAGCCGGGTGGCAAGAAGCACAGATGGAAGATGACAGGAAGCCACCCCATCAACAGACTAGGAAGGTTTTCTGAACTCATCCATAAGCTCAGCTCCACAGTCAGCCTCCAGTAACCATTCCCCGCATTCCTGTGGACAGGGAGACCTCAGTGTTCTGACTGTCTGCTGAGTACTGTCTTCCAGTTCAGTTCAGTTCAGTCGCTCAGTCGTGTTCAACTCTTTGCAACCCCATGAACTGCAGCATGCCAGGCCTCCCTGTCCATCACCAACTCCCGGAGTTCACTTATCTTTAAGCCCTTGTTATTCAAAGTGTGGTCCCTGGTCCCAAAGCACTGGCATCTTCTGGAAGATGATTTCGTCATTTCATTAGAAATGTAAAACCTACAGAGTCGTAATTAGCATTTTAACAAGACCCCTCGTGAGAGAAGCACTGCTTTAAGCCCCTGTATTCCAGTGACCACTTTCACTAACCACTTTCACTTAGCAAAACCAAGGCTACCGAGGAAAATTTTCTAGGACCTCAATCCACTTTCTCATGGAATCTCAGGAGAATTTCCTGCCCCAGCTGCATCCTGCCCTACCCTAGAGGGGCAACATGGCTTGGGACTGAAGAGCATTGCCTTTGAAGTCAATATGCCCCAGTTTGAATCCTTTCCCTCCTACTCACCATCTAAGGGACCTTCTATAGTCACTAAGCTATTTCTCTAAGTCTCAGTCAATCACTAATTCTTGGGGTAAAGATAAAATAAGATAATGCATGTAAAGCATTTAGCCCCTGATGATTCAGTACCCTCAGTCAGTCAGTTCAGTTGCTCAGTCTTGTCTGACTCTTGGCAACCCCATGGACTGCAGCACACCAGGCTTCCCTGTCCATCATCAACTCCCAGAGCTTGCTCAGACTCATAACCATTGAGTCAGTGATACCACCCAACCGTCTCATCTTCTGTTGACCCCTCTGAAGTAACTTCATTAAGTGCTTAATCACATTCAAAAATAAGAGAGGCTTTCCTGGTAAAGGTCTCCATGGCTCACTTTACAAGATGTGAGGCCACCTGGCATAGTCTAAACATTGGTTGTCTTTGGCCATTTTCAATAAGAGAGGGCATCTTTTGTCAAAGTAGATTTAGGAGCTGATTTCCCTGCACAGGATTGCTCTGTGAAAAGAAATAACCCTTTCAAGGTATTGAGACAAATTACACACTTCATTAGGATTAAGAGGATAACCAAAATAGCCACCATTTCCAACCA
>SJYC01112343.1:0-70597 GCA_006408675.1 Madoqua kirkii | reverse complement strand
GGGCATCTTTGTCAAAGTAGATTTAGGAGCTGATTTCCCTGCACAGGATTGCTCTGTGAAAAGAAATAACCCTTTCAAGGTATTGAGACAAATTACACACTTCATTAGGATTAAGAGGATAACCAAAATAGCCACCATTTCCAACCACTTGCTAACACTTAATGCATGATATCTTACAATGTCCATAACTTTATGTATAATATCTTATTATGTCAATAATCCAGGGGAGGGAGGGATTATTAGCCTTGCAATCACAGTGGTGAAAGGAAATGGGAAAACAAAGAGTCCTAGGCAGAGAAGATGACTGTAACAGCTCATTTCACCTGGCAACAAAAAGGTTAAATGTAGGGAGGGTTCCTCCCTCCATACACAGAAACATTGTTGAGGATACCCATGAGATACTCAGAGTCTGAAAAAAAGAGAGAGAGAGAGAGGGGCATACTTAAGGAAGTGTAGCTGGTTGGTATCCATGGAAACCAAGTTTCCTGAGTTACTCAAGTGAAAGTGAAAGTAATTTAGTGGTGCTGACTCTGCGACCCCATGGACTGTATAGTCCATGGAATTCTTCAGGCCAGAATACTTGAGTGGGTAGCCTTTCCCTTCTCCAGGGAGTCTTCCCAACCCAGGGATCGAACCCAGGTCTCCCACATTGCAGGATTCTTTACCAGCTGAACCACAAAGGAAGCCCAAGAATACTGGAGTGGGTAGCCTGTCCCTTCTCCAGCAGATCTTCCCAACCCAAGAATGGAACCAGGGTCTCCTGCATTGCAGGCAGATTCCTTACCAACTGAGCTATGAGGGAGCTACTCAATGAAGCTGAGAATGAAAACCTGTGAGGGCCCATTTGCTTCTGTCTGTGTCTAGCCTGTTTACTATTTACCTCAAAGCCAAGTTGCTAAGCATGATAGTTCACATTTCTCCAGCCAAGACCCAGATCCCCAAGCTAGGTTTGGGAAAGAATTCTTAGACTGGGAGGTACCTTACTAAAGAGGAGTAGATAAATGCACAGCACTCAGCATAGTGTCAAGGGCATAGAGGGTCCTCAACAAAATTAATTTGTCATCTCTTTATACCCTACTTCTCCACCTCCAAATGCAAAGATTGCCAACAGTAGGGTGCATGGGGTGGCAGAGGAGGAGAATGAGCTGGTCTGTCCTTGGTTTCTGAAGATAGCATCTCTCTTGGGGAATAGAAAGAGCACTGGAGAATTTCATTCTAGAATCTGCCACCAACTTATGAGTATCTCAGTCTCCTTGTCTGTGAAAATTGGCTTGATGGACTAAAGGATGCCTTGGCTCCCCTCTGGCCCTGATCCTTTGATCCTGTCTACTGGGAGTAGCTAAGGAATGCTATGGAGACCTCTTCTCATGCCAGAAACTCTTCAAGGCAGCAATAGCCACACTTCTGTCTTGGATGCCATGGGTCCTGGGATAAGGTTTAAGCAACAGGATTCTTCCCTGTACTATGATGCTTTGTTTTTGACATCCTCTGTCTGAAGCTAGAAAACCAGAAAGCCTTCAAATGACCACACCCCCACCTCACCAACCCAGACTCCTCATGTAAATTAGATCTCTTCTCAAATAGTATTTCTTACAACTTTGCTACTCAAATTGTGTTCTGTGGGCCAAGAGCTCTGCTGTCACTTGGGAGCTTATCAGAAATAGACTCTCAGGCTCCACCCACACCTGCTGAATCAGAATTTTCAGTTTAACAACTCTCCAAGCGATTTGTACACATGTTCAAGTGCTATCTGGAAACATGCTGCCTCTCTCCCTCATAGCTCTTGCCACAACTTATAATTTTAGTTCTATATTTATCTGTATGCTGTGAACAACTGCTTTAATGATTGGGCCATAAATCCACAGGATGTCTTGCAGTGACTTAGAGCTTGGCACACATTGTGTGCCCATTTGACATGTGCTGAATGTGCAATCCTCTGCTATTTCCCAGTTGCCAGGAGCCTCGCAATGGCTCCTCAGGGGTTGTTGCTCTGGCATTCTCTCCTTGTCCCTGGATATGTTCCAGGGCAGCCAGTGAAATCCACCCTCTTAGCACCACACTTAAATGTAAATGTTTTTCTTCACGTGTGTGCACATCGTACTAATCGATGGACATGCTTGGCAGTAAGCCAGATGTTTATTAACTTATGAAAGGCTGTTTGTTGTCTCAGGAGGCAACCAGGAGGGGAATCTATGATATCAGATTTTCCTTTGAACTGTGTGTGTACTTGAGAGACCACAGATGTACAGCGCTGTTTATTAGGTTAAGAGCTTTCAGCCATGGCTATAAAATCATAGACTATGGGAGCAAATAGGAAGGGACCTTCCAAGCCATGTTCATTTCTTTTCCCCAGATAAGCTGAACCCCCCCCCCGAGTTTATACTGACTTCCTCCTCCAGATCAGTGCTCTGCAGGGCTGTGCCTCAGGAGACCTCCTCGACTCAGGACCATCCACCTGGGCCGGAGAGGAGAAGAGCTGTCAGTGGAAGGAAAAGGACAGAGTCCCCAGAGCAGTGGCAGAATAAAGAGAGAACTCTAGATGGTCCTAGGGGTTCTGACTCAGCACTAAGAAAATAAGATGCAGGCAGCAACTAATTTCTTGCTCCATTAGACGCTGGGAAGTTGTTTCCATCCATGAAACTGCTTACATTTCTTTAGGTCTTTATTAATATCTCAATCCAATACACTACAGGAGACCTTGATCCGGGTAGGTCAAAAGACAAATAAGACACTTCATTCCTTATTGGCAGGACAATGAGGGGTGTCTCCAAGTTGAGGTGGGGAAAAGGGGAGAGAGTCCAAGGTGGGAAAAGTAGTCACTGAAGAATTTTTTAAATTTCATTTATTTTTATTTTTTTAATTGGAGGATAATTGCTTTACAATGTTGCGGTGGTCTCTGCTATATATCAATGAGAATCAGTTATATATATAGGCTATTATATATATAGGCTTCCCAAGTGGCATTAGTGGTGAAGAACCCAACTGCCTATGCAGGAGACATAAGAGATGCAGGTTTGACCCCTGGGCCAGGAAGATCCCCTGGCAAAGGGCATGGCAACCTACTCCAGTGTTCTTGCTTGGAGAATCTCATGGACAGAGAAGCTGGTGTGCTACAACAGTCCATAGTGTCACAAAGAGTCAGACACAACTAAAGTAACTTAGCATGCATGTATACCTATATATACCCGCTCCTTCTTGAGCCTTCTTCCCCTGCTTCCTATTACACCCCTCTAGGTCAGTCCCAGTGTGCCAGGCTGGGCTCCCTCTATTACACAGAGCTCCCTGCTCACTATCTGTTATACACACGATAGTCTGTGTGTATATATATGTCAGTGCTACTTTCTCAATTTTCCCTACCCTCTCCTTCCCCCATTTGAGTCAGTTGCAGCAAAGGGGATGGATATAGGGCCTGTTATACAGAGGGAGGTAAGTCAGAAAAAGAAAAACAAATATCACATATTAAGGCATATATATGGAATCTAGAAAAATAGCACTGATTAACCTATTTACAGGGAAGACATAGAGACACAGACACAGAGAACAGCTTCTGAAAAATTTATTGGGGTGAAAAACTGCCTGTCTGCTTCTGTTGCTTACTATCTCAGAACATGTGAACAAGACCTCCTTTCCTCCCCTCCGTTCCCCAACCCCACAGGTCCTCCTTCAGGAGCCAATCCGCTCTGATTGTCTTCCAGCAACCTCTTACTTAACTGTGTGATTATTTGTATATACAGTTATGCTTATTCTAGAATAAATAAAACATATGTGAATGTTAACATAAATAATATACATTTATGCTTATTTATGTTATATAAGTATTTAGATATTAGAGTCAAATGTAAATCTGCAATAAATCCACAAGGACAGGGACCCAATTTAATCATTTATGGTATCTTCACAATGCTTGGCACATAGTCATTCTGTCAATTCAGAATTTCCAACCACAGGAGAAATAGTACCTTCCCAGGTATATTTACAACATACTGTCACTGTTTGTTGAATCAAAGAAGAAAAGAAGAAGAGCCCACATATATTTATATACTACAGTTGTTTGCCTTATGCTAACCAAAGTAAGAAAAAATAGTGCATGTGGTGGTGAAAAGAAAAAGCACTGCCTGAAAGTTAGGAGTTGCAGATTCTCACCCTGATGGCCATGAATTTCTACCTCTCAGCTTCCAGGTCCTCACCTGTGAAACGTGGATAGTAATCCTCCAATATTATTTCTGATAAACAGGTTGTAAAGCTCATGTAAACTAAGTCAGTGAATTCGCTTGTTTGTTTTTTTTAATCTTAGACTCAGATGGAACACAAATTCTAAATTACACAATACTATGAAGGCAACCAAAGTGGAAAAGAAAAAGACCAGCTGTTTCAATCTGACGACATCCTCATCCTTTTTTTTTTTTTTAACTTTTCTCTTTCTTCTCTTTCAGGACTCCATTCCCAACCCGCCGGGCCAATTCCCCCTTAAGGGAGGTAAGACTTTGGCATTAGGAGTAACTGTGCAGGGGATAGCCCATATCACATCACAGATGATTAACCACCAGAAAGATCATGAGTGTCCAACAGAGTGGGTGGGGGCGGAGGTGGGCTGTCAGGGCCAAGCTGAGGCATCTGCGTTGCTCAGAGCAGCTTCTGAGCTGTACTCACGTCCCCAGGTTCTCCCACCAGCCCTCACCTCTCCCACTAGTGAAAAGTCTGGCTCTGGACGGGCTGGCCCACGGACCCAGAGAGGAACACAAAGCGGTATTGTGTTAAGAGCTTAAAATTTAGTCAGGTGGTGTGGATCTGAACCTTGGCTCTACATCCCACCTGAGAAATTCAGTCCTTCTCTATGAAATGAGAGTAATAATAACGACCTCACGAAGGTATTGGAGAAACTATTAGGTCTCTTCTGGAAACTGCTTTGCATGGTGACCATATAGTAATCATTAAATAACTGGCTACAGCCCAGATGCACAGTGAAGTTGAGGGTTTGTCAACTAGACCTTCCCACACCCCATACTTTTCTATCACTCAAGTCACTAATCAGTGGGTGTCACTGGCCCCAGATCGGTGAGAGGCAGAGTTAGGTTTACATGGAAAAGTGGAAACCTTTGAGGCCATCTGATGTACGTTTCATTGCACAGAAAAGGAAAAGTAAGACCAAGTGAAGGGGGTCTTGTTCAGGGTATTATGGAGTCAAACTTAGAACCCAGATGTGCTCATTTCAGAACACTAACCTTCAGTCCTGTCACCTTTAGAACCTAGATAGCAAGCACAGTTGGGTGACCAGACAGCTCAGAGGAAAAAACTAAGAGAGAAAGAGTGGGTCATCATAGGCACCTGGACAGACACACCAGGGCATGCTTGGGACCAGAGGACACACGTGTGTGGATACAGTTCCTCACACCAAGAGCAATCACACCTGGAGTTCCCTAAGGACACCCTGAGTGCTGCCTCTCCTGTTTGTCACCCAGAGACTTGGAAAGCAAGGGCAGAATCCCCTAAATGGAGCAGCACTCTGCATATTTCAAGGCAGACTGATAATCACAGCTTGGTCCACGACAGCTGAACTCTGGCTGGAATTACATAGCACGTGACCTCGACTCCCACCACGCCTCTGTAGACCGTCCCATCACGGTGAAGGGAGCATGCATAATGCAGAAGCTGGCAAGCTTCTTCTGCAAACGACCAGACAGCAAGCATTTGAGGCTTTGCAGGCCACGAGGGCCCTGTTACGAAGAGTCCACTGGTGTAGAGCAGAAGTGGCCACAGGCCCTGTGCAAATGAGCAGGCACACTTGCGGCCCCACCAGCCTTCATTCACAGGTCAGGGTTTGCCGCCCACCTTCATGAAAACAGTACCGCCTCTGGAATCAGAATACGGAGCCTTGCAAAAAACCAAACACACTGAGTAAATGTCGTTTTCCCTTCCCCTGCCCCATGGTTCCACATCCATCCAGATTCTCCAAGCTTTGACAAGAGCTTCACTTTTCAAGGTGGGGGTGGCTCTTTAAGGAAAGCATGACCTCAGTGACAAGGACAGTTGTGACCAGGCAACGTGACCTCATCATCCTGGGTCTTGGTTTCTGCACTTCCCTCACTGCAGACTGTCAACTACAGGGGTTCTCACAAGTGATCCCCTTTCCTGCAGTCAACCATGCTTTCCTCTGAGAGCATGTCCTTTTCTATGTTGTTTTTGTGTGAAAATGTCCTTTTACAACACAAGGTTGATACAGATGGGAATCAGGTTGGTTTGCTTTTTACTCAGTTATTTTGTCTGTTTGTTTGAACAACAACAGGCATAATAAAAACTGCCCATTCTGTACTGGTCACTGAATTTACATTTTGGAGTCCTTAATTTTGGTTTTGAAGTAATTATTTTGGTCCATAGAAATTTAAAATTTTGGCAGCCATGGACTAGAACACTTACCAAATCCTTTCTTATATGGGCCATCACTGTGGATATCAGAACACAGACTAATTCAAAACCAACCACAGTTCCCAATTCAGTGTCTTTGCAACCAGATTAAAACATGCTGGTAATTCTCTCTAGGTCCATGAAACTCTTGTTAAAGACCTTCCCACACCTACCCCAGATTTATCTTAGCCTCCATCCTATAAACAAACAACTTGGGGATTAACAGTCCTGTTTGGCAGGTGGTGAGCTGAGGCCCAGGGAATCAGGGTGACTTTTGGAAGGTCATCTAGGGAACTGATGGCAGAGCAGGAGTCAGAATCCAGGGCTCCCCTCTGCCCCACATGATTGTTGCCGAGACTCAGCCTCTGTTCACTGGTGCTGAATAGAAACACGGGGACAGAGTTTTGGGTGAAGTAGAAAAGAGAAAAGCTTTTACTGCTTTGCTGGGCAAAGCGGGCCCCAGTGGGTCCATGCCCTGAAGACTATATGACCCACCCTGGAGGCGGTAGTGAGGAGTTGTGTTCAAGGAGCAGGGCATGATCAGCTCGTTCTTGGATTGGTTGGCAACAAGGTGAAATTTCAAGCATCATCAACCTTCTGGGTCAACCTTCTGGTTTCAAGCGTTCTAGGGTCTGTGTTCTTGTGGTCAGCAGTTTTCATCTGGAAAGGGGTCTGCTTCCTGTAAAAACAACTTAGGAATGTGTGTCGGGCCTTTATCTGTATCTTTCAGGAAACTGAGAGTTTAGTGATTCTGTCATGTGGCTGAATTATAGTCTATAGATTGTTACCAGTTTCTTAGCCCAACAGCTATTCCTTGCTTCTATAGCTTCACATTCCCCAATCATTGACTCTTGAGTCGGCATTTTAAGACAAGGACACAGGGGCTTGTACACAGTTTCATGATGTGCTTCAGCCATAAAATGTCAGTGACCTACTGTGTGTGGTCCTTGACTTTCTCTCGCTTTTTAATGAAAGTCTCCACCTGTCTTAACTTGGCCCACCTACAGACACGGTGGTCAGATGAGGTGGAAAGAATACCACCTTGGAGCAAGACCTGGGCTCCAGCGTTGACCTCCATGCTAGCAGGCTGTGTTTCTCAGGGCAAGTCTGTAGCAGAAAAGGACAGTGCACTGAGCGACTGGAAGGGTCCTTCCAGCTGCAATGCTTTATGATATTCTGACCTTTCCTTCGAAATGTAAATCCAAAAAAAAAGGTCTAAAAAGATGATTCCTAATAATCTTGAGGAAGCCTGCAGGCTTCCTGCAGGAGGCATAGCCTCCTCCCCCAACAAACTCCCTGTGTGCAGGCAGAGGCAGTGAACTCCCTTTGGAAAAGCCATGGCAAGACACTCCAGGCAGAGGGGCGCTGTCTCCCAGAGGCCCCAGGGGGGAGGCTCCAGGGGGCAGCATGTGGTTTGCCCCCTGGGTGGATGAGAGCAGAAGGTGGACTCTTAACCAGGGAGCCCTGTGCCACCGGCCGGTGGAAACTGTCCACCAGGAAGCCAGCAGCAGCCCAGAGCTTGGCAAACAGGGCCAGGCACACACACCAAAGTAACGTTAACACAGGACAACACTTAGCTGCAGGGAAACCACAGAACGCCAAGCCTTTTCTGTAAGGAGAGGATGTTTGAGTCCCAGCACTCACCTCCCAGTCCTGGCCAGGAGACTTGCACCGGCAGACCGCCAGCTCACCACCACTCCCTCGTGCTTAGGACCCGGTGGCTTGGCGGCGGCTCAGCTGGGACTGCGGGCAGCCAAGCTGGACCCCAGGAGGAGGACCTTCTCCCTTCCTCTAGCAAACGGAGTCACTAAGTGTTCCCTCACGGAACTGCTCTGAGGGCAGGATGGGACCACAGATACGAGCCTTGTCTGCCACGTGGCTGGGCACGGGGACCAGTGGGGGCCGGGAGAGGGGGGCTGTGCTGCTTCTTGACATCCTCGTTCCTGTCTCCTTCCTTTCCCACATTCTGAATCCCACACGTTCTCATGTACGTGCGGTATTTGTCCCAACCCCAGAACAAGCCCCTGTGTCTGATCTCCCCAGAATTCAAGAAGCACCCACGTTTGTGTGCAGCAAAGCTGACAACAGGATTTAGGAAATGTGGAGAGGCTGGCGGGGTGGTGCCTTCCAACATGGAAGCAGGATGGAGTTTCAGATCCTTGTGATCGCGAAGCGTCTGCGCTCTAGGAGACAGCACTCTTCCCTTGGGTTCAGCCCTCTAGCACACATAGTGACCCACCCCCACCCCCACCTGCTTCCATGTCCTTCTTCCCAATTTCACCACCCATCATTTCCTCTCAGAAACTCGGCAGAAATTCAAACTCCTGATTTCACTGCAAAATAATTTTGATCACTTCAGCCCCAAGCATTTCCAACATCCCAACAACAAAATACCAGTTCTTACCTGCACTGGAGGAATTCCTTAGACGACTTGTAAATCAGTTTTTCTTTTATTCCCCAGCTAGGCAGGTGTAAGGATGTGATGGGATGAAGATAATAAACACTGATGGGGCATTTGCTTTGGGCCAAACACTGGGCTGAGGGCTTCGTGACTCCCTCGTGCAGTCTCACAGCAAACCCCAGGATAATTATTGGCCCCTTGATAATCGTAAGTAGGGAAACAGAGAGATTTACCGACTTGCCTAAGAGTGCACAGCTAGCAAGGAGTGGGGCCTGACCTCAAGATCCAAGCTGGCATGCCTGGAGCTCTTTGGCTCATCCAGGATGTCATGGCCAAGACGCTGGGTGCAACATGACCATGCTTCCTTAGCACCCCGCCAGGGCTCCAAGGCCAGGAATCCCCCAGGGCTCTCTGTCACTTCCTCCACACCTGCTCCTATGGCTGTCTGTCTTCCTGTCACTGAAGCCTGCTCTCTGGTGTTGAGCTCCGGGCCAGACAGGGCCACTAGGGCAGGTCCGCACATGGCTCTGCACGAGAGGCTGGGCCATGGGGAGCATGAACAGCCCGCAGCAGGGGATCTGGGGGCCAGACTCAGGCCCCAGCTTCGCAGTGGAGGATCCTACCCCCACCCTCACTGCGGGCCAGTTAAGATAGTCTGCCTTTCCTGTGACTGTCACAGGCCCCCTAATATCCAGAGGTTCCTGGGGGTTCTGAGGAGGTGGAAATAGTGGATAGACCACCTGGAGGAGTCCTGAACCCCTCTTGTGTGTTCCCCATCTCGCAAATAAGTATCTTAGGATTCTCTCACCACGTTATTAATACCATTCCAACAGTGCCCCATGTTTGCCTGGCTTGCAAGCTACCCTCCTCCCCTACTCCCTCTGCTAAAAAGAAAATGTGGGCATTTAAAAGAGATCAAATAAGGTTGGCTAATTGCAGCTGGTGAACCCACCCCCAAAGAAACAATACAAGCTGCCCATGGAAGGCAGTGAAACTAAACGCAGAAGCTCGTTGCACACCGATCGCCCACTGTGCCTGGTGTCGTGTAGCTGGACCGGATGCAGGCTGCGCAGAGGCAGGTGGAGTTGCAGCAGCATCCTCCTCTAGAAGGGCTGAAAACAGCAGAGACCTCCCATCTGTCAGGTGGACAGAGCTGGATCTAACTGCCCAGTCCGCTGATTGTCGTAGTTTTTTTTCCCCCACACTAAGTGGGGATACAACTGCTCAGCGGTCACTGCTTTTCACGTAGTCACAGGCCTCAAAGAACTTATTTGCCTCTGTGTTTACGTTAAACCTGTTCACTCAAAGCTCACTCTGAAAGTGTCTTTTTCTTAAGGCAGTGCTAACCGGGAGCAGGACTCTGTCTAACAGAAATAAACTAGAAAATGGGCCACACAGAATAAGGTGGGACAGGGTCCTGGAGAGGCCGTCAGAGTGCTAAAGCCATCTGTGTCCAATCCCTGCCCCTTGTCACCCAGAGGAGAGGAGAGGGAGGGGGCGATGTGGGGGGTGGGGGACAGGAGAAGGGGAAGAAAAAGAAAAAGAATTCAATCATTGAGGCGCATATTAACATTTATAGTTGAATTTTGCACATACACATGTCACAAGTCTTTAAATCCAGGAGAAAAATCCCCATCTTTCATTCCGGGGAAGAGGAGAAAAAAAGAAACAGAGGCGGGGGAAGGAGGGAAGGACAGAGGAAGAAGGGAAGGAGGGAAGTAAAGCAAGTTTGTTTCTCAAACTGGCTTCACTACATGTTTCATCCAAGCTCTCTGGATGCCCCACTGTGCAAGCCCCGGGCGAGGAAATGGGAGCTGGACGTAAGCAGATCTCCTTTGCCTTTTCAATTAGACTTTAAAGGTGCTTCTTAAATACCCTCCAATAATATCAATTCAATCTGCACTTAGTATAAGTGAATTTCAAGGAATTACACATCGAGTCAGATAGCTTTATCTTACATACTGCAACAGGTCAGGATTGAAGAGACCCCAAGGGAATTCCCTGGCGGTCCAGTGACTAGGCCTCTGTGCCGTCACAGCTGTGGGCCCTGTTCAATACCTGGTCAGGAACTAAGACCCCACAAGTTGTGCCATGTAACCAAAAAAAAAAACCACCCTCAAAATCGCAAGGAACCTTCAAGGGATTCAAATGAATTTTCACTTGATCTCAACTTGTATTTACTGGTGACTTTCGATGTGTTTAACACTGAGCATGCCAGTATGGCTACTCCTCAAATGCCATCTGTAAACCCAAGGCTGCGTAGTCCTTTGTTTAACGAGTAGCCTATTCTGGAGTTTCTTCACGGCGAGTTAGCCAAGGAAACCCTCACACTGAAGTCAGTTGAAATGACCCTTAGGTTAGGGATTCACTGAGATTCCGAATTCCACTGACAGTGGCGAGGCTCTCCCCTAGATGTCGCTATTGCGACTCTCCTGGATATCGCGCCAAAAGGGTGGAACTCAGAAGCCAGGACATGGTAGACAGAGTCATGAGGATAATTCCTCTCCTTCTTGGAAGGATTAAAATATTTTCAACAGATGACGAGGGCTATTCACTCTTTCCTGAGAGCATCCAATGGCCTCGAACAGATACATAATTAAGAAACTTCATCCATCAGGCTCTGGCTTAATGTGTCTGCTAAGAGTGCTGCTAAGCTGTGCTACTTAAAACCCGTGTGCTGGGTTATCTCCTCCAAGCCCTGTGCTGTACAGGCCATTTGACATCCATAACCTCACTGTATCTTTGCAACATGCACGTGCTGGGGTTGCCTGTTACTGTCCCCACTTAACAGATGCAGTAATTGAGGGTCAGTAAGGGAGAGTGACGGAGAAAGAAATGGCAACCCCCTCCACTGTTCTTGCCTGGAGAATCCCAGGGACAGGGCAGCCTGGTGGGCTGCCGTCCATGGGGTCGGCACAGAGTCGGACACGGCTGAAGCGACTTAGCAGCAGCAGCAGCAGCAGCAGCGACGGGAAGTGACAGGTCTGATGTTAGAAGCCTTGACCAAAACCCAGGTGCTTTCCTTGAGATGCACTGTGTCTGTTTAGTTCTGACATTGACCTGGAAGGTACTTGGCACTCAGATCACATACTTTCTGGCTGGAATGATAGGTGTGGCTTGTTTTGCCCCATTGGGCATTGTTGCATCTTAATGGAAGCCTGACAGCCCCTGACTTATTACTTGGCAAGGTTCAGCCCATGAACCTGAAGCCACCTGCTGGCATTCCCCTGGGAAGAGGAAGTCCAGATAGCTCATCAGTGCTTGTTTTCCAGGCACCCATAGCTGTCTAGTCAGTTTTCAGGCCAGTGTGTATGGTGGCTGCAAACGCACTTATTCCTACATTTAAAGCCTCTCTGCTCCATGGGAAGACTAAAAACCAGGGCAGAGCCCAGGACTAGGAGTCAGGAACTCTGTGCTCTGAACCCAGTTCTGCCACTTAACCTACTGTGGGGTCTTGAGCCAGACCCTTAGTCCCTCTGGATTCAGCCTCTCCACTCCTAAATCTAGGATCACAGTTAACTTGGCATCCAATGGTCCTTTGGGGTCTAATATTTTGAGATCTCAAGGAGGGTTCCCATCTTCATGTTGAATTATTCTGACTTCTATCTAGAACATGACCCTTCTAATCACCTAAAGCAACATCCCTCTCCCTATCTCTGTCTTCTATGCACCTGATCAGGAGGGTTTTGTTGGCAAGTATTTCTCTCCAGGCTTCCTAACAAAGCCCAAGAAAATTTCATGATCCTTCTAGAGGAGATCAAAGCTTGAGAGGATGGCTTACAAATCTTGCCCAGCTGAAGGCCTTGATTCTCAGGAGTACTCACAGAGAACCGGAGTTGTCTGAAAGATGGAATGCCCGACAGAAGCAAGGGGTCCCAGACTGTGGCCCGGCCCCACCACTGACTGGTGGGGTGACCTCGGACAAGCATGCTCTGGGGGTAACATTGGGGAGCATGTGTGTTATGTAGTTACCAAGGCTGGGCCAATGATTTCTCAGGGAACTTCCAGTTCTATGAACCATGAAAACCCTTACAGAACCAGGTTGTTCATAACTTAGGTACGTTAGTCCCAGACCTAAAACACTCTGCTCTACTGCTGCAGGTGTCCGGAAATCTTAATGCGTGTAGACAGACCCCTAGCTGGGGTAGAGCAACATGCTCAAAAGAGAGACAGCTGGAGCTGGGACTGACTTCGTGTCCCTGCAGCAGGCCCGGCAGTGTACAGCTGAGTCGACACAGCCATCTAAAAGCAGTGAGAAGGGCCCTCCTGGATCACCTGATCCACCTTGCTCTTCATCTAGCTTGAGACACAACCGCCCAAAGAAAAGTCCTAGATTTTAACTCCCCGGCGATCTGCTTGCCATAATGTGTGGACTGTTCTCCCCTCCCCTCCCTAGTCTTTAGCTCTTCAAATTAAACCCCTCGGTGCAGCTAATTCGGTTGGGAAATAAATGAAACAGAGCTGTGTTTTGCTCCCAATGCTCCCCAAATTCAAACTTCCAGGAATACTATAGGATTCCTGTCTCATAACCAAAAAGATTACATCATGGGCTCAGAGGGTGATAAGGAGACTCAAAGCCACGTGGCTGATGACCCATGGAATATTCATCTAGGTCTTGACAAGAGCCACATGACTCTCACACCAGCCCAACACACCTCTGAACAGCACTAGCTGGTCCAATATTTGAGCTGCCAGAACTGTGATTTGCAATGTGTGTTGTATGTCCTTAATGAAAGTCATCTGGGAAATGGGGACAGGAGCGGTATTCGCCGCTAGCTGAGTGCATCATCTCCTTAAACTTCCAGGAGCCATGCTGTTTGCCCACAGGGCCAGCCCCCGTCAGCGCTGGCCCTCCTAACAGCCCTGAAAGTCGCTAAGCACCAGCAGCCTGCCTTCTCCAGGCTCCTCCACGTTCAGCAGTTCCTTTCCACCGGGAGTGCCTCTGGAGCCCTGCTCCCCCAGTCCCTTCCCTTACCCAACTCAGTGATATCATTCTTCAAGAGACTTGCCTCTGTTTTCCCTTCTTTTCGAAACATCTAATAGATTCTTTAAGAAAAACTAAGATACACCGTGGCATTTGACTTCAGGAAATGCAAAAGCTTCAAAATAAGTTGTGTTTTTTTTTTTTTTTCCCATCCTTGGGTTTCTCAGAATTACAGCTGAGGTCAACCCAACAAACATACAAAGACCAAAGAGGAAAGAAAAAAAAAGAACCTACACGTGTGAGAGGCGAGTCCAGGCTTGCACTTCTACATCCCCCTGTTAAGAGAAGCTCATCTGACAGGTGCCACGAGGTGTGAGGGGGTCCTTGGCCGAGGAGGAGAGCTGTTCACGGTGTGACGTGCTGGCCTGGGCCAAGGGCTTGAACCTTAACCTCCCATGGAATCTAACCTGACCTGCAGAACCAAGGACAGAATGAGGCCAGGTGTCATCCAGCCCGGAAGGGGAGGCCAGGCCAAGCATCATCCACATTCCCTTCCTCAAGCCCTGAGAGCTAAGCTGACATCCACAGAGGGAAGGAGCAGAGACAGACTCCGTGATTCAGGTCGACAAACATTTACAGAGTATCTTCTGGGCTGGCAGTGGGGATATGGAAACAGTAGTCTCTGCCCTGAGGATTCATGGTCCAGTGGAGAAGGCAAATAGATGGAAAGAGAGGTCAGAGAAGGGTTCCCAGAGGAGATGCCTGCCAGGCAGTGCTTTAAACAAGGCACAACTTGCCAGTGAAGAGGGAGATTCCAGATGAAATGGAAATCCAGCATGGTGTAACTGGGGGCATCCCAAGGGCCCAACCTCCAGTAGAATGGTCAAAAATCCACTCGGGCATTAGAGTCAGACAGCCTCAGCTTGATTACCACTGACTAGCTTTGAAAATGTGACAAGCCATGTAACTTTTTAAAGACTCAATTTCCTTATATACAAGAGAGAAGTTTCTAGAGTACCTTTCTTGTAGGGTGATGGTAAGAATGAAATAAAATAATGCATGTAACAGGCTTAGCCGAGTAAAAAGGAAATAGCCATCAGTCACTACGTACTAGCTAGCATTATTGTTCCCAGCACCGCTACAGCTACTGCTGGAACCAGTACAAGAGGCAACAGGGGGAAGAGGGAAGGCGAGCGGGGAGACTACAGAGTTCATTAGGGATTAGAACACAGTGCAATACAAATGCCATGGGGAGGAGCGTGGCCCCGATCCCGCAGTCACAGTGGGTCAGAAAGGGGTTCCGAGCAAAGAGACACAGCCAGAGATGTCTCTCTGCGATTCTCTGGACCTGATGTTCCACACCCCAAAAAGAGAAGGCTGGGCCTTCTACTCATAGCCACAGCACATTTAAGAATGAACCCCTCTGTTTCCTGGTGGCCCAGTGGTTAGAATTCGGACTTTCACTGCCTTGGCCCAGGTTCAGTCCCTTGTCAGGGAACTGAAATTCCACAAGCCCTGTAGGGCATGACTAAAAAAAAAAAAAAAGAAAAAAAGAAGGAGCAGTCCTCATTGTCTCCTTGCTATGACCGTACACACCCCAAGAGTGTGGGCTGCAGAAGGACAAGATTCCCTAGCTGGAGCATGAGTGAGAGATGCAATCAAAAGAACGAAAGAACAAGGTCAGCTGGCCCTCCAGCCCTCCTCACCCAAGAGACCTGTGGACCAGAACCTCGTCCTGCCTCCAGGGGAGATAAAAATGAAGACAGAGCCCTGCTTCTGCGGGGGTGCCTCTAGCAGTGAGCATGTTCAGACAGCAGGGGGAACTCTTCACTTAACTTTCTACCACCGCAAGCCCCCACTGTAAGCAAGGCCAGGAGGGATTCTCCCAGGGCAGGACAGAGGGCAACGGGGAAGACTGTGAGTCCAACAGATGCTACTCTAACATCCCCGTGAGCAAGTCTGCTGGGATGTGGCCACCTCGACTGAATGGCTGCCTAGTCTCTGCCAGAGGGAGTCATCGCTCGTCTTTGTCATCTCTGGTGACACCATCAAAAAGATGTCAATGTCAGATCCTAGATCTGCCAGTTCTATAGATTAGGGAAACCAAGACTCAATGAGAAGAAAAAAGTGCCCAGAATAAGCTGAGTTCATGAGTTGTTGCAGGAAATGTATGGCTTGGTTCTGTGCATGCAAAATAATTACTATACTAAGAAATGAAGCTGCCATCACCAGTAAATGCATTTAAAATATTCTGATTTCTTAAATTCCACAATGACATAAACACTGTCTTTTCTCTCGGCCAAGGAAGCTCCATAGAGGAGGCTTCCTGCTTAGGTCTCTATGATCTTATATCCTTTTAAAATTGAACACTAGGATGTATTTACCTCCTCTGTCTGGCAAAATGGCCTGGAGGAGGAAGCCTGGTCTCTGCAATCAGATAGACATGGTGACATGGTAGTGGATATCAGGGTTTCCTCCAACTTGCAATGACCTTGTATTGCTGATCGTGTCTGGACATCAGGGTGAGCCTTGCAGAGCTATTCTGAGAATTCAGTCAGCTGGAATACACAGAAGTGCACTCTTAGAGGAAAGATGGCAATAATTACTAGCAGCCTCAGTGCTCTAACCACCACTCCCTGCTGAGTGACACAGGACAACACACTGAATTTTTCTAGTGCCCACGCTTCTTTCCGTCTCTCAAAGGGACTTAGTCAGCCCTCTCTCACAGAGCTGTTGCAGAGATCCAGTGAGGTGGAGTATATAAAGCAATAAGAACCGCACCAGGTACATACAGGAACTCAGGCCCTGTTGGTTTCCTTCTTCCAACTTCCACAATCTTTTGTAAAAGTCCATGTGGAAGCAATCAAGTTTAAAGAAAAAACACTCCTAAGGTACTTGATGGCAAAACGAGAAATAAACAGGTTTTCCTTTTATACCCCAAATGGAAACAGAATAGTAATTGTCTCCATCAAAGGGTCATGGGAAAAGATCTGGTGTCACCAGTTCCCAGAGCAGAGAGAGGCATTTAACATGTGGTCTTACTTTTAGGGAATTGCTCAGAGGACATCTCATGTATCCTGAAAAGAGCTCCATTCAAGAAATCATGGGCCTACCTCCAAGGTCAGTAACCAAAACCAGGAACCCCAACCATATGAGGGTCACTCCTCTGGCCAGAGGTCACAAGTAGAGGCTCACGGCCAAATGTGACCTGCATGTGTATTTTGTTTAATCTGTGTGATAATTTTTATAATTTGAATTTAAATGGCTTGGGGGAGAGGGGAGAGCATTACTCTCAAAAGCTGCAGGATTCCTGCTTCCTAAACCTCATCCACTCCTTTAAGTTTGCCTCCCTGGCCTGTGAGGGAATCGGTGCTCCACCCCACCTCTCTTCATTCACCTACTGGCTGCAGACCAAGGGTTCTGTCCTTTCCCTCGTACGTGGGAAGCAGGCTCTTAATCTCTGCAGGTCATTCACAAGAGAGTCACAAAACTTCCTGGTGTCCAGATTGATAGCTTAATGACCGTGTTGGCAGATGCCCCACTTGCATATTGCAACATGCTTCAGGTAAGAGGCCCCTTAGAGACGAAATAATCAGAGGCATTTATGCTAGGATGGATGAGGTACAGAGGAGATGGCCAAGATTCTCTGCAATAGCCATCCGCTCATTTTCAAAATTCAATTTTGCAGTTAGATTAGTTCTCATTCTTCAGTTGAATTGCAACGAGGTTTAAAGGGAAGCAATTAAAATGAACATGCCAGCTTCCCAATTCTGAAAGACACCTGGATCCATCAGGGCTGATTTTAACTTGTCAGTGAAAAGACTCAGAGACTTGGCTTCTGACACCAACATGTCTGCTTAGAGGGCCTGCTAATTCTCTGCTCCTCTATAAATCCCAGCTGGGAGGAATCCTTTAATGTGAACGTATTCTACACAGTGATGTCTGGCTGCCCTTTTAAAGAGAGGAAGACATTTAAAACTTCAGAAAGTGAATAGTTAAGGGGCGCATCTGAATGTGAAAGAACAGACTGAGGTTCTCCTAGACTTCTTGGTGCCTGAATCGGTTACTAACTGAACCAAACTAAATGCTTTTTCTCTGATACTTTGTGCAACGCTTACCCAATAGCACTCCCCAGTTGATCAAATGTTCATTGATTGATTGAATATATGTCCATGATAGCCCAAAACTTATAAGGGAGACAGTCCAGAAACTTATAGTCTGAAAAGGGAAAAGTGGATCTTATAATAACAGAATGATAAAATGATTAAGTGGAAAACAATTACCTCTGCACAGGGTAAAGGTCTAGGACTTTGTGTTTTCTGACCCTCCAGCTTTATGATTTAGAGAAAAAGCAGAAGGATGGTTTTATACCTGTACCTTAAATACTCAGCAGTGCCTAGCAGTGACATAATACCTGGAAGATATTCCAGACGGCTGAACCAGCAGGCGATATTACAGAAAACACGGGGCTTGAATGGGGAACCTTGAATAAAGATTTCAAATTTTCCAATCTGCATCCGAAATTTGCCTAATGACTCTGAGGTCCTTTTGTCTTTCTCCTTCCAGTGTCAAAGCATATAAACAAAACCAAGTTGTCTTGGAACAAAGATGGCATCATCCATGGAGTCAGATATCAGGATGAGAACCTGGTGATCCAGTTCCCAGGTTGGTACTTCATCATCTCCAACTGCAGTTTCTTGTGAAATGCCCAGAGCATTCTGTTGACCTGAAGCTGGAGCTCCTCATCAACAAAGATGTTAAAAAGCAGACCCTGGTGACAGTGTGTGAGTCTGGAGCACAAGCCAAAAGCATATACCAGAACCTCTCCCAGTTCTTGTTGGAACACCTCCAGGTCAACACCACCATATCAGTCAAGGTGGATAAATTCCAGTATGTGGATACAAACACCTTTCCCCTTGAGAACGTATTGTCCATCTTCTTATACAGTAGTTCAGACTGAACCACCCCTCCTGGCCTTTGGGAAGAAAGCAACTCCCTACCACACAGCACTTATTCTTCCAGACACTTGGGGAAAAAAAAGAAAACTTTAGGCCAAGACTGAAAAACACAAAGGGAATTAAATAGTACACTTCCATTCCCTGGGAAGATCCAACTCAGGGTTAAAAAGAGACTTTTGAGTGAAGTATCTTCCAGATAGAAGGCGGGGACTCAATGTGGCATGGCGGACAGAGCCACACATGGGAACTAGAAGGGATGGATTTAGGCCCAGCCCAATCACTAACTCACTGTGTGACCTGGAGCTAGTCCTTTCCCTTCCCTGGAACTTGGATTTCATGTCAGGAAAGCCAAGGGGCTGAGTTTTAATCTTTCCAAGTCTCCTCTGTCTCAGAAGAGCAGCCTCTCTGATCACATGCTTGAGAACTAAGATTCCAGGCGCTGTTCCCGAAGCCCCCAGCCAGAGGAAGGGCCCCCACACTGGCATGAAACTGATGGAACTTAGTAGCCTCCTGGATGTCATGTCACCTCAGCAGAGTCGGGATTTGGGGACGAGGTTCAGGGCACCTTGCTTGGCAAATGGAGTGAACAGTAGGATCTAAAGTGTGCAAAACTGACCATCCTGAATCTAATACCCTGTGGGTATTTGGAAAACCACCCGGCCAGGCTTGACTCTGCCAGCACTGAGGCTGCCAATAAGACAACAACAGACAGCCTTTGTTTCCCGTCAGGAAGGTGCCCTGAGTTCCCGAGCACTCAGTCAGCGCGCAGCCCTCAAGGTGATCAGCCGTTTGCTAAGAGCGGCTGCCGTCTCCCTCCTGAACTCTTTCCCCACTTCAAACAGCTCTCAGGAAACCATTCTGTGGAGGGTTTTTAAGGCCTCACTGTGTTGTTGACAGACAGTGATGACTCTGAAAATGGTGAGGACTTCCGACGAACGGCCGCCTCCTCTCCTGATCTGGATGGTCAGGACATTTCAACCTATGTTTACATTTGTCCATCTGCGAGGGAGCACCTTGTTTGTTTGAGAGAAAGCCCACTGACTTGAAATATACGCTCATGAAGTTATGCCTCAGAGGAAAAAGGAATGCCTTAACTGCAATGTAAAGGAAGGGAGTAAAATTTGCATTTTTCTCAGTTAGGAGGAAAGAAGAGAAAGGAGTACGAACTCGGAAAAGTTTGTCAGAGAAGGGCTAGAAATGATTTAAAAGAAGGGAAATAAAAGAACAGCAGTGGTGGTATGGATGAGAGGGACTTCGGAGAATAAAAATGGCCAAGGGGAAGATTAATGTGCTGAGCCAGGTGTTACGCTGACTGCTTCCTAGGTCTCCACTAAGAAATGTTCAGTAAAGTCTACATTTCTCTTCACTTTCTGGAGTAGATTCTTTGGGAGGAGTGGGCATTGGAAGAGATGTTAAATTCAGCAAGTCGAGCGCTCTGTGATAAAACACATGGGTTTTGAGGACCCGAAGCCACAGAATAAGGGGGCACATGGCATTTACACCCTAATTCTGTAGGACAAACATATTCTGCTTAAACCAACTCACGCATTCTTGAAAAAGTATCTGCAACCTAAGCATGTGGAAGCTACATAAATTTTCTACTGTCTCATAAATTAACTTGAGGAAGTTTCCATTTTCATTTTTAACCAACACGGCAGAGCAGAGGTACCTGATATTTACCTCCTGAGGAGTTCCTAATCTCAGTCTATGTCGAGCAACGGCCGGAAAGCCAGCATCTGAAGACACAGAATTTAAAGGAATCCAGTAGCAGACAAACAATTATAAGAGAATAATCATATTAATAATCATTAATAACCCAATGCAGGGATAATACAGAATCCCTGGTGGCTCAGATGGTACAGAATCTGCCTGCAATGCAAGAGACCTGGATTCAATCCTTGGGTTGGGAAGACCCCCAGGGAAGACCCCCATCTACAACCCATAGGGAGTAGATGGCCTAGAAAGTTTAAAATGGAATTCTGTGGCTCCCTGAGGGTTACCAACCCCCTGGAAATGCTGCCCGCAAATGACACCATCTACTCAAGTAAAGTAAGTCATTTTTCAAACTGGGAGTCCAGGCTGCCTTAACATATGCCTCTTTGGTAAAAACTCCTCTGGTGCTCACTCATTCTGCCCTCTCCCATCCCCAACACACAAATACACACACAGACTATACCTGCAGAACTCGCAGAGGAGGGTGACGGACAAGCTGATGACGGACAAGTGAGTGTAAATGCATTTCTGCCTTTGGGAAAATTCACAGGACTGTCTTTCTCCACATTTGGTGACTTCTTCCTCACCCCATTTCTCCACCACGCATGGATGCCTCTGTGACTTCCTCATCCAATTCCTTCTCAGAATCCCTGCATCACACAATTCTTGGCTGGGAGAAGGGCCTTGCACGTCCAGGGGGCTGCTGATAGGATCAGGCACTAAAGAAAGGAGTGCAGGAAAAACTGGGCAGGAATCACCGGACGGAGAAGGCTTCCGGAATCCCTGGAACACTGCTGGCTCTCCCGGCACTGGGGCACAAGGCCATTGAGAGCACAGAGGATCCCTGCCCTGCAGCAGGCTTCAGTCCTCAGGGATTCCTGTTTCTCCCTGACTCTCTCAAAACAATCCAGGATCATCATTCAAATGTGAGACAGGTGGTCTGTAGATTTCTGTACATGGTCAAATCATGGAAAAAGTTTAGGGTCCCATGATGTAAACGTTTCATCTCTCAGAAAATGAAGAAATATATGATACGAACAATATTTTGCCATAAAAAAATTAAAAGTTTTTTGTTTTATTGAGGTTACATAGATAGGTGAGTATATATGTGTGTGTGTGTGTGAGTAGGTATGTTTGTACGCATGTACATATATGTATACTCTATATATGCATATGTGTATGTGTGTGTGTGTACACTTTGCCCTAATAACTGTTTTACAGGACATCTGCTTAACCTGGGGTCAGGGGAAGAAGCCTGATTATTGCTCTGGGCACTGCAAAATTTATATATTCGTGTATTTATTTTTAATTATGAAAAGAACAGAGAGTAGTATTTCTCCCATGACTCACCAGTATTTAATAGCTATTAATATTTGCTATATTTGCTTCTGCTTCTTTTAAACAATAAAAAATACAGGTAGAGCTGAAGCCTCCCTGCGCTGTTCACATCCTTGTACCCTCCCCAGAGCTAACTACAGCCTGGGAGTTTGCATGTCCCCTTCACTTGGGGGCTCAGATGGTAAAGAATCCACCTGCTGTTCTGCAGGAGACCTGGGTTCGATTCCTGGGTCAGGAAGATTCCCTGGAGAAGGGAATGGTCACGCACTCCAGTGTGCTTGTCTGGAGAATTCCATGGACAGGGGAGCTTGGGGGGGCTATAGTCCATGGGGTCACAAAGAGTTGGACATGACTGAAATGAGTGACTAACACTTTCACTTATATAGTTTTATATTTGTTTTCCCATAGAAATATATAGTACAAGTCTTGTGTGTTTTTAAAATTTTCAATAAATGATATCCTACTTTATATGGCATTTTGTGACTTAAAATTTTCATATAACATTAAGGTTCCGAGATTTATCTAAGCTAACACACACAGATCTATTAATAGCTCATTCATCTAAGTGCTATTATACTATTTCATTGTTTGAATGCATCAGGGTATTCTCATTCTTCTATGGATGAGGATGTAGCTTGCCTTCTGATCTTGCTGCAATAAGGATCTTCCTGCATAGTTCCCGTCCCTTGTTGCCATTTTTCAATACAGCAAAAGAATTCTCTTTAAAACTTAGAAACGGTACCCTGAAGCTACTAAGTCCGCTTCACCAGTGAGGGTTTAGACTCCTCTGTGGTCACAACTCACAGGCCAGAGCCTTGAAATCTAAAGAGCCATTTCTCTATTTCCTAAGAACCTGTCTGCCCTGTGCTACCATCCCACACAAAGTCCGGAGTGCCAGTGTGGTGTCAGGCCCCAGGCCAGGTGCCAGCCTGTGTGCCACGGCTCTGCCAGGCTACTGCAAAATCAGCTCTAGTAGTCAGCTCTAGTTAGTGTGTGCTTGGGACGTCTTGCCAGAGCACTCCAGGGCTCCCCTGGACCTGGTTCTTTCTGGAGAATGAATGAAAAATCCAGTCGCAAGATGAGTAAGCACAACACCAGAAGGAAATTTCTCCTGAGACCAAACGTCCATGTTCCTTGGACTCAGGTCCCTTTTCTCTTCACACTCCACACTGTCTCTCTGGATGACTGAGCCAACCCCCTTGCCTTCAAATGACATTTTCTTGCCAATGACTGCATCATCTCTACATTCAGCTTGGTTCTTTTCCGAAAATCCAATCCAATACAGTAGCTGTGGTGCTCCAGCTCTCTCTGGGACCTTGCAGTGGAAGGCTGAACTCAGTAACTGGTGCAGCGGCTCTCAAGCTCTGTTTCACTTTTTTACCATGACCCAGGGGGGAAAAAACCCTTCCTTTGCAAACAACTGCATGTGTGTGTACATACAAACAACACACACACACACCCTGAAGACAAACATTCATTAAGTAATACCCTTATTTGTGACTAAGGAAATAATCTTATTGTGATCACCTGAACTGATTTTATAATGTTCTCATGAGTCACATCCCACAACTATTCAAGCTTGCTTTTCCCTGCCCCACAGGTGGGAAAGTTAAAAACAGACTTTCGTTATTCCCTTGCAGCTCAGGCTTTAGAATGGTTTGGTCTTAGATTTTGGAATGTTCATCCACTCACTCAGCACGCACAGCTGTGGAGGGCTGTGGTTATCTTGACTGCAGGGGTCTGCCTGGCTGTAAGGAGAGGAGCATGCAATTTGCAGACATGGTTGTTGCAGATTCCCGTTGGTTCTTGAGCTGGCAGTACCAGCGGCTTCCTTACTGGGGGTGGCTTCCTGTTTGAAATGGTGATGTTGTGGCTGTAGAGGGGGCAACTTTGTGACTGCAAGACTGTCAAAGAGACAGCAGGGACCACAGAGGCTCAGTTCCTAGGAGCAGCCTTAGAGGTTGCTCCTGAGAGCTCAACCTGAATTCTGTTTCCTCAGCCCTCTTGACAATCCATAAGCCATTTAATGCATGAACGCTAAGTTGCTTCAGTCATGTCCAACTCTTTGCGACCTAATAGACTGTAGCCCACCAGGCTCCTCTGTCCATGGGATTCGCCAGGCAAGAATACTGGAATGGGTTGCCATGACCTCCTCCAGGGGATCTTCCCGATCCAGGGATCGAACCCACATCTCTTAAGTCTCCTGCATTGACAGGCAGGTTCTTTACCCCTAGCACCACCTGGGATACATGCCTTAATATACTGGGATAAATGCCTTCCTGCTAGACAAGCTGGAGTGAAGTCTGCTCCCTGCAACTGATCCCTGATGGATACAAACTCAACATGTATAAACCGACCTCATGATACACATCCCACACTTGTCATCATCCCCCTGTCCAAATTCCAAGGACTACCTGAGACTCCCATGACCCTTGTTTCCTACCTCCCATCCAATCATTATCTGTCCAATATCTGTGGGTCCTCTGGTTCCAGCTCATGTGCACTCTTTCCTTCCCCTCCTAACTCACATCCCTGTCTCACTCTTTACAAATTACACCTCCAGACAGAAGAGCTCTCCATTGTTCTTGGAACTGACAGCTATAATTATCATTTATCAAGCTCTTATATGTTATACACTTGTCATGTACTCACTCATTCAATCCTCAAATCGGCCCTCGGAGGGAGGCATTATTACCCCCACACTGCAGGCAACAGTGACATTGAGGCTCTGAGACACAGCGGTGTGGTCAGCATCACACAGGCCAGGGGTGGCAGAGCTGGGATCCAAGCCCTGGTTTGTGAACATTCACTTCTCAACATCCATGCACCAGCTGCTATGAGCCCAGCCTACCTAAAATCCAAGCTTTCCAAACCAGCTCTGTCTTTGTCTGCTGCTGCTGCTGCTAAGTCACTTCAGTTGTGTCTGACTCTGTGCTACCCCATAGACGGCAGCCCACTAGGCTCCCCCGTCCCTGGGATTCTCCAGGCAAGAACACTGGAGTGGGTTGCCATTTCCTTCTTCAGTGCATCAAAGTGAAAAGTGAAAGTGAAGTCATTCAGTCGTGTCCAACTCTTAGCGACACCATGGACTGCAGTCCACCAGGCTCCTCCATTCGCAGGATTTTCCAGGCAAGAGTACTGGAGTGGGGTGCCATCGCCTTCTCCGTCTCTAGAGCCTGCCTTTCTCTTCAGCGCCACACCTTTATACCCACCTCCCACCTCCTGTGTCCTCTGCCCAAATGACACTGAACTTCTCCCAATTCCTCAAACCTTCTGTGTTCAGCCTTCGCACCAAGTATTTGCATATGTTTTTTCCTTCTTCCTGGAATGCTCATTTCACTCTCTTTTGCTTGATTAATTCCTATCATTGTTCTGAGCTCCTCAACAAAGTCCTTCCGGCTCTTCTGGCCTCACCTAATCCCGAGCTGTCTATTCTCACTCTTGCCCCATCCCTAACTGCATGACACTTTACAGTCCACCCCTGGTTTTCCCTATCGCTCCTCTCCAACATCCGAAGTCCTCAAGGCAGGGCCCTGTCAGTCTTATTCAGTGTTCAGTCCTCATAGGCTAGCACGGTTCCTGATATATCAGACAGCTGTTCCATAGCAATAGTTCTTAAATAAGTAACCAAAGAAAATCTCTTCAAACATGGGCCCTATTCTAGAGAAAAAATACCAAATAAGCCACACACAAAAATTAAAAAGATTGAAAGCCATCTTCTCTCTTACGAATGTTATATAGCACTCAAGAGGGTCAAGAATGCTGATTAAAGAGAGGGCAAATTTTCAAAAGACAAAATCCACCCCTGCCATTAGAGAATCTGGAAAAAGACAAACCCTGACTTTTTCCATTAAACCTTTTCTATAAGTCAGGTGTAATGCTTGCTATATAATCCATCTCTTCGTTCAGTTCAGTTCAGTTGCTCAGTCGTTTCTGACTCTTTGCAACCCCATGGACTGCAGTATGCCAGGCTTCCCTGTCCATCACCAACTCCCAGAGCTTGCTCAAATTCATGTCCATGGAGTTGGTGATGCCATCCAACCATCTCATCCTCTGTTGTCCCCTTCTTCTCCCACCTTCAATCTTTCCCAGCATTGGGGTCTTGTATAATGAGTCAGTTCTTCGCATCAGGTGGTCAAAGTATTGGAGTTTTAGCTTCAGCATCAGTCCTTCCAGTGAATGTTCAGGACTGATTTCCTTTAATATGGACTGGTGGATCTCCTTGCTGTCCAATGGACTCTCAAGAGTCTTCTCCAGTACCACAGGTCAAAACCATCAATTCTTTAGCACTCAGCTTTCTTTATAGTCCAACTCTCACATCCATACATGACTACTGGAAAAGCCATAGCTTTGACTAGAGGGATGTTTGTCAGCAAAGTAATGTCTCTGCTTCTTAATATGCTCTCTGGGTTGGGCATAGTTTTTCTTCCAAGGAGCAAGTGTCTTTTAATTTCACAGCTGCAATCACCATCTGCCAATGATTTTGGAGCCCCCCAAAATAGTCTCTCACTGTTTCCACTGTTTCCCCATCTAGTTGCCACGAAGTGATGGGACCACATGCCATGACTTGTTTTCTGAATATTAGTTTTAAGCCAACTTTTTCACTCTCCTCTTTCACTTTCATCAGGAGGCTCTGTAGTTTTTCATTGCTTTCTGCCATAAGAGTGATGTCATCTGCATATCTGAGGTTATTGATATTTCTCCCAGAAGATCACTGAGGAAGGCTTTTTTATCTCTTCTTGCTATTCTCTTACTATCTCTATAAGACTATGTGCTATTGGAATCCTGTCATAGCTGGTGACACTCTCCCTAGAGAGTTTAAATCAAATTTTAGTGTACCTTAGAGCCAACCCAAAGACTTCTTAAACTCATGTCCAAGCCACATCTCATTTCTGTTAAATTAGAATCTCTAGGGTTAGGTCCCAGGCCCCAGGATTGAGCTCCCACAATGTAAACTAACTTTAAAAGTCAGTGGTTTAATCCATGGTATCCATATTTTGCCCTGGACTAGCAACCTCAGCATCACAAGTTAGTTACTAAAATGCAGACTTTCACACTCAAACAGACCTATTAAAACAGAATGTGCATTTTAATAAGATCCAAAAGAGATTCACAGGCACCTAATGGTTTGAGCAATACTGGTTTCCATGACTTTCCCTGGTAAGTGGAGAATACTCTGAACCCATTATGCTTCCCAGTTTCCCCCAAATTGATTTTGGGAAATTAACTCTTCTTTCCCTTCTGCTGTATATACAAATGTGAGGGTCTGGACACTGCCAAGGGCATCATTAAGTCACTATGACGGTATTTATTTGAAATGACTATCACAGAGTTTTTCAAATTTGCCTTTCTGGCCCAGCTCTCTCCCCTGAGAATCTTAGGCAAGAGCTGGGACAAAGTTCTGGCCAATATGTCGAAAGGTTTGGCCATGGTAGAGAAACGGGGATGTACCGTACTTTCCCTGCGGCCAAGAAACACAGAAAACAAGTCTGAGGTCAGCAGGTGAGAAAGGACAGCTTAGAAACCTGAATTTGAATCCTGAGTCAGGCAATCATTGACATGAGGAGCTTCATGAGTTACAAACACTCTTTAAACTGAAATTTCCTCTGCTAAAAAATGAGAAGCATAATCCTTTCCAAAGCTGTGGGAGAACAAACACACCACAAGCTTGAAAAGCACACAACTGTGAAGTAATTGTATTGCATTTCACATTCACAGGGGAGTCTGACGGTGGGGAGAGGAAATGCTTAAGGGGAATGAAGGTGAATGAAGGTTCCTCAAACTCACCAGAGCCATCTCTCATCTGTGGCCAGAAAAACTAGCCACTGACCAGCAAAGGTGTCCATGAGACAGACACCCGGGGGTGCTTTTATACTTTGGGGCAGGGGTTCCCAATCTCCAGGCTACATACCTGTATCTCCCATCAGATCAGTGGCCTCAGACTGCCAAGGGCATCATTAAGTCACTATGACGGTATTTATTTGAAATGACTATCACAGAGTTTTTCAAATTTGCCTTTCTGGCCCAGCTCTCTCCCCTGAGAATCTTAGGCAAGAGCTGGGACAAAGTTCTGGCCAATATGTCGAAAGGTTTGGCCATGGTAGAGAAACGGGGATGTACCGTACTTTCCCTGCGGCCAAGAAACACAGAAAACAAGTCTGAGGTCAGCAGGTGAGAAAGGACAGCTTAGAAACCTGAATTTGAATCCTGAGTCAGGCAATCATTGACATGAGGAGCTTCATGAGTTACAAACACTCTTTAAACTGAAATTTCCTCTGCTAAAAAATGAGAAGCATAATCCTTTCCAAAGCTGTGGGAGAACAAACACACCACAAGCTTGAAAAGCACACAACTGTGAAGTAATTGTATTGCATTTCACATTCACAGGGGAGTCTGACGGTGGGGAGAGGAAATGCTTAAGGGGAATGAAGGTGAATGAAGGTTCCTCAAACTCACCAGAGCCATCTCTCATCTGTGGCCAGAAAAACTAGCCACTGACCAGCAAAGGTGTCCATGAGACAGACACCCGGGGGTGCTTTTATACTTTGGGGCAGGGGTTCCCAATCTCCAGGCTACATACCTGTATCTCCCGTCAGATCAGTGGCCTCAGTCAGTTTAGTTCAGTTCAGTCGCTCAGTCATGTCTGACTCTTTGTGACCCCATGAATCGCAGCACGCTAGGCCTCCCTGTCCATCAAAACTCCTGGAGTTCATTCAGACTCACGTCCATCGAGTCCGTGATGCCATCCAGCCATCTCATCCTCTGTCATCCTCTTCTCCTCCTGCCCCCAATCCCTCCCAGCATCAGAGTCTTTTCCAATGAGTCAACTCTTCACATGAGGTGGCCAAAGTACTGGAATTTCAGCTTCAGCATCATTCCTTCCAAAGAAATCCCAGGGCTGATCTCCTTCAGAATGGACTGGTTGGATCTCCTTGCAGTCCAAGGGACTCTCAAGAGTCTTCTCCAACACCACAATTCACACGCATCAGTTCTTCCGTGCTCAGCCTTCTTCACCGTCCAACTCTCACATCCATACATGACCACTGGAAAAACCATAGCCTTGACTAGATGGACCTTAGTCGGCAATGTAATGTCTTTGCTTTTGAATATGCTGTCTAAGTTGGTCATAACTTTTCTTCCGAGGAGTAAGCATCTTTTAAAGTCCACAATACACATGATGCACTTGAATCATTCCCAAACCTTCCTCCCACCCCCAGTCCATGGAAAAACTGTCTCTCATGAAATCAGTCCCTGGTGCCAAAAAGGCTGTGGCCCACTGCTTCAGGGAAAACTGACCTGCATAAGCCAAAGGAATGCTTGGAGACAGAGTGTTGGGGGTCCCTTCCCTGGTCTCCCTCATGGCAGCCCTGGACTACTGATGTTGGCGTGTCTTTTTCCCCACTGAGTGTAGAGCATCTGGAAAGCAAGAATCCTTCTCTGAACCCCCAGTACCTAGATCTGTGTCTGGCACAAAGCCAGCACTCGGAAAAGTAGATTTCACCCACAGCAAGACAGGGAATCAGTGGGTGAGGCTACCATTGCAGTTGGTTTAAAACAGGAAAATGCTGAATTGAAGCTTCCTCTTGACACTGGAAGGCTCCAAGGGAAAACCAGCTCAAGTATTTCAACATTCTGTTCCCTCCACCAAGGGCGTGGGCACCGGAGACACTGCCAGGACCTGACTCTGCCTTCTGCTCTCATGGTTAGTTTCCTTGTACCAGCTGGCCTGATGCGCACAGCACTGGGTACGGAAGATGACAAGGGAAGAAAGGGCACCCGTCATAGGGCTGACCCAGCAAGATGAGGAAAATCAAGAAAACAATAAAGGAGGCTTAATTTCTGAGGCCAAAGTTACATTCTTACCCTTGAATACACACTCTCAATTGGACCTGATTTGTCCATTCTCCTTGTTCACACCTAGCTTAATATTATATGAATCTATGTAATTGGCAGGAGAAGGTAATGGCAACTCACTCCAGTACTCTTGCCTGGAAAATCCCATGGACAGAGGAGCCTGGTGGGCTACAGTCCTTGGGGTCGCAGTTGAACACGACTTCACTTTCACTTTCACTTTTCACTTTGATGCATTGGAGAAGGAAATGGCAACCCACTCCAGTGTTCTTGCCTGGAGAATCCCAGGGACGGGGAAGCCTGGTGGGCTGCTGTCTATGGGGTCACACAGAGTCGGACACGATGGAAGCGACTTAGCAGCAGCAGCATGTAATTGACAACACTTTCTAAATGCTTCTTTACCAGGTTCTGGACATCATATTGAAGCCTTCAAAGACTATAGGCTCTTACAACCTCACACCATCTTATGAGAGACTGCCAGTGCCGTGTTACAGATGAGGAGACTGAGGCTCGAAAAAATGCAACAGCAAGTCCAGGTTTAAGCAGGTCAGGACATACATGCCCAAAGTCTGACTCGAGAACCACATCCCAAAGGACTGTAGCGACACTGCTCTACTGTGAAGCCGCTTGACTTCACATATGCAATTTCTTTGTCTACAAGGTCCGTGCCCTTCCTTTTCATCTTGGTTTGCTGACCTCATTCATACAACCTCAACCCAAGCATTATTTCTCAAGAACCATGCCCAGGCTAAGTTAGGCATTCCAACCCGGGCCTTGGTAATCTCATCTTCATCAAAAACATTTATCACCTTGTACTATAACTGTACAATTATGTGTTTGCTTCACTCATCAAGCCTGTAGGCTTCTTAATAAGACAAGGCTTAAACAGAGTACATGCCCTCTGCCCATGCTTCCAAATTATTTTGGCGTGGTCCTCCCCCATTCACACCTTACTTTGGATTCTTGAAGCTTGTCACTCTACATCACTGAAACTTTATGGTTCATTCTGGCTGTTCTAGAAACTGGCTGCTCCTCCTCTTGGTCACTGTCATTGCTGAGTGGACAACCATGAACCTGAAGATACCAGCCCCTCTAGGCGTCACTCTGCAGTCAGGCGACATCTCACTCCCCACTACCAGAATGATCCAGGCCTTTTCGTGACTGAGAATCCTAACCCATCGTTTCCTGGACCCAGAGAGAGACAGAGAAAAGTGTGACCACCCCCAACCCAAAGTGCCAACTCATTTCCTGCCCAGAATTAACCACTTCCCAAAAATGAATGACTCTGGACATCCATTCCCTTCAGGGAAAACCCCACCCCCACCTACTAGGCTGTCATCTTACCCTGTGACCTCAACCTGACAATCACCTAACAGCTCTATATCAGTAACCCCCCCAAAGTCTATGTGACTCACCCTTATCTTCTAGCACCTTCTTGCTCTAGGATAGATTTTTTTTTTTTTCATTTTAGGGGTAGTTTTTATTAGACATGGGAGTCAATCGGAAAGAACCGAAGCTAGAACAACTTGAGCATCCAAAAGGCTATTAAACCTTTGGAGAGAAGGCACTAGCAAAGGCAATATTTCTGTATATATTGTGCATATATTTCAACCTGGAGGGGATGCATACATGAGTGTATTCACTTTAAAATTTTGCTGAGCTGTACACTGATGATTTATGCACATTACTAAAGTCGAGGAGAGTTCTTGACACACAGTGGGCATATGATAGATATTTGTTGAATAAATGAAAGATTTGGTGAATACCATCTTAGATGTCTGCACAGTGCTTTTGAGTTTACAAAACCACTCTTTCAAGTCACAGTTGAGGGAACTAACTTATGCACTCAGCTGGTAAGAGGCAGAGTAGGGGGCCCCTGATATTCTGATTTCTTACCCAGATTATGCTATATTTTGGGGTCAGCAAACAATAGCTTTGGAGCAGTTGCATGTTTTTTAGATAAAGTTTTATTGGAAAACAGCTGTGTCCACTTGTTTACATACAGTCTATTATTATTATTGCTTTTGTACTACAATGATTACAAAATGAGTAGTTATGACAGAGACAGAGTAAATGGAGAAAGTAGATGATTAAAACAGTTAATCTCACTAGGAGATTTTAAAAATATGGGAGACTCCTTTAAATTAATGATTACTCAAGAAAGCAGGTTTGTTTAATCACAAAACCAAAGAGGCTTGCTATGCAACAGAAGCAAGAGTCCTGCCCAAGACAATAAAACAACGGTGGCGTAAGACCCCCATCCTGCCCAGTGAGCTCACCAAGTCCATGATCCTAGGACGTGCTCTCTGCACACATTAAAAAAAAAGAAAAATAAACAATAATCGGTGAACCATAATTCTAGTCCCTACATGAGGGACAAGAAAACTCCCCTGCTCAACTTGGAGGAGGAGCTGATGATGCAAGCATGAAGTCTGCTCAAGAAAGACAAAGAACTTCTTCTCCCCCTCTCCAGTTTTCTTTTGATTATCCAAGTGTATAGCAGCAAGTGGCATTTCTCACCTGCCCACCTGTAAACCTCAGGAGTGTCCTGTTCTAATAAGTCCCTCTTATCTATCACTTTGCCTCTTGCTGAATTCTTTTCTACATGGAGGCAAAAAGGACTATGGCACCAGAGTCTGCAGCGCCCCTGAAATGACACCAATTGGTTTTAGTTAAGCTAGGATGTAAGAGAGGTTCTGTGGCCTGCTAACCTGAAATATTCACTATTTGGCCCTTTATAGAAAATGTTTGCCAACTCTGCTATATATTACTGGTGACTCCATATTTATTCAGATGTACATATTTACATACCAAACCCACACTTTCTAAATTCACTCACAAAGAGAACTATTTGGCCACTGCCTCCAGCTGAACTTCTCAGTATTGTTAGCTGTGGGAAGGTAGTATCAAGTCTGCTGGAATCCTGTATAGAATACTTCTGAGCCAGTTCATGAGCTCTGACCATGGCAGTATCCTAACTTTATGAGCAACAAACTATAAGAAAAAAAGGTTTGAGGCAAGTCTATCAAAAAACAATGAGAAGGGATAACTTCCAGGAAGAGGAGACAAAATCATAAAAAAAGAGAAGAGTTTTAAAATCACAACTTGGACCTCTTTAGCTCATGGTTTTGTGAAAACCCTACACACTCTTATAAGGGACCCAGTTCAGTCTTGTAGTAATAGGATAGCTGATGCTGAAAAATATTTCTTATATTATTCCTATTTATTATTAAATCTTGATGACTTCAGTTAGGAAAAAAAAAAAAAAACACAAAACCTGCCAGGAGCTTTCTAAGTCAAGAACCTGAATTAATCTTTGAGGACGATGAGTTTTTTGTTTTGGGAAAAACACACAGTTATGCAGACTGTTGTTTGTTGTTCAATTGCTTAAGCTCCTCTGTCCATGGGATTTTCCAGGCAAGAATACTAGAGCGGGTTGCCATTTCCTTCTCCAGTGGATCTTCCTGACCCAGGGATCGAATCTGTGTCTTCTGCAAGTCTCTTGCATTGTAGGTGGATTCTCTACTGTTGAGCCACCAGGGAAGCCCATGAGATGATTAGATAGCATTACCAACTGAATGGACATGAGTGTGAGCAAACTCCAGAAGATAGAGGGGACAGAGAATCCTGGCATGCTGCAATCCATGGGGTAGCAAAGAGCCAGACACAGCTTAGCAACTGAACAACAACAACAATTTAGTTTGTAAAACCAAGCAAAGATCTTTTTCTAAGTAAAAGAAGATTGAGATGCGAAGATTTTAAGTTCTTTATAATGAAAAGATTTTTTTTTAATAGAAAAGAGTTGTAATTGAGCCAAACTGAGGACTTGTCTAGACGCCTACTTTCCAGAGTAGTCTGAGAAACTGCTCCAGAAAATCATGGTTCTCAACACAGTTTTATACCTTGTCAGAATAAAGAACATTAAACAAGTCAGGGATACATATCTTGAAAAGACTTTTTAATGTCTCTTTCTAAAATAGGGATTCAGAATGCATCTTTCTAGGAAAATCATTGTTTGCTCTTAAATGTGTACGTTTTTCTTCATCAGCTACCAAGGGGGAGTTTGGATTCAGATGAAGGAGGAAACAGACAGAACAGGCTCCATCCTGAAAGCAGGACTCCATCTTGGGCTGACTGTGGACTTTGAAATATATGCCCAGTATCTATGGAAATGACATACCAACTGGAAAACCAGACCCCCCAGATGGAAGAGCCCCAGGGCGCATACCTAGACTCTCGCGCATACCTAGACTCTCCATTGCCTAAAATACCCTAATTATCTGTGTAACCAAATAGAATCATACATTCTCTTATGCTTAATGGGGTATGACCACAGGCCTATTGATAATTGTCCACTGTTAACTACCTAGGCTTAAGGCGTATGAATCATGGGTTAACTTGGATTGTATCTTTCTCTTCCTTTCCTCAGACTAGTTTCAGGGAATTTGGGGAGGTGGGTTTGGGCACATACACTTAGGGTATATGAGGTTTTCACAAAAACTGGTTGGAGTCCTTGGCTAAGAGGAGACTCTGCCTTGGGCCACCGGTGTAATAAACTGCTCTCCACTATCTGCATTGTCCTTCTGAGTGAGTTTGTTTCCCAGAACACGTGGCTACAACACAGAGACTAGATATAATTAGTAACTGGTAACTGGAGGGACAGAAGAACATACCTTCAATTTACACTGGTAAAGTGGACTTAATTGGGTTCTATGTGAATTACAGAAACTCATATATAGCTATTTTCTTGACTGAATTATCCAGATTTCCAGAAATAAAGTATCAGACATAAGGTCCTACTCAAACATGGGACCAACCCAACACTGTGGGTAGTGGAACATTACTGGTGCCAATATGAGAGTCCCTTGGACTGCAAGGAGATAAAACCAGTAAATCCTAAAGGAAATCAACTCTGAATATTCATTGAAAGAATTGCTACTGAAGCTGAACCTGCAATACTTTGGCCATCTGATACAAAGAGTCAACTCATTGGAAAAGACCCTGGTGCTGGGAAAGATTGAAGGCAAAAGGAGTAGGGGGCAGCAGAGGATGAGATGGTCGGATGGCATCACTGACTCAATGGACATGAGTTTGAGCAAACTGCCAGAGATGGTGAAGGACAGGGAAGCTTGGCATACTGAAGTCCAAGGGGTCACAAAGAGTTGGACGTGATTTAGCAGCTGAACAACAACAAGACACAAGGTATCATTATTACTCCTCTTTGAATCACACGGTAGGTACTTATGAAGTATTTATTGACTTGAACAGAAGATGAAATCACCTTAAAAAAACTTCCTATATTGAATTTCTTCAAATTTTTTTCTGTTCAATCTCTTTTAAACTGAAAATATTCTATCCAAAAACTCATTAAGTAAGCTTTATATTCATCAGTTCAGTTCAGTTGCTCAGTCATGTCCGACTCTTTGCGACCCCATGAATCACAGCATACCAGGCCTCCCTATATTCATATATTAAAAAAAAAATAATTAACTCAAGGCTCCTTTTAAATAAAGGATTGACAAGTATAGCCTTCTACTTCAGAAAACATGAGGTATAGGAAAAAATGAGAGATTTAAATTTAGTGAAATTAAAACTAGCTTCTAAAGTTGAATTATTTCAAGCTTTTGTTGTCTCTGATATTTTTACAACCCCTAAAGCTGCAGAAAATGACAGTAATGCAAATAATTCTTGTCCATAAAAATGCAAATGATGCTCCATGCAATGTAACTGATTATCATTCTGTGGATGTATATGTATGTATATGAAACCCTTTGGGGTGTCATTTGAGGAGGGGGCTCTGAAGAGCACCAGTATTAAAGTCCTTTATGTCTCAGCGTAGAAAAGAATTCAGCGAGAGACAAAGTGATAGATAAGAAGTGATTCATTAGAGCAGAATGCATGGGAGGTTTACAAGTGGGCAAGTGAGAAATGCCATCCCCTGAAAACTTACTGGGCTATAGCTTTATGATCAAATGAAAAGTGGAGAGTGGGAGAAGAAGGCCTTCATCTTTCTTGAGTAGACTTCATGCTTCCATCATCAGCTCCTCCTCCAGGTTGAGCAGGGGAGTTTTCATGTCCCTACATGGTCAAGCTAGGTCCACCATAAAAAAAATTATGTTTTTATATTTACAGAGAGTGTGTCCTAACTTACTGAGCTCACTGGGCAATATATGAGTCTCATAACATTTTTTTATTCTTTTGGGGCATGTCTCCTTCCTTTGTCACATGGTTTTGCTGCTAAGTAAGCCTGCTTGGGTTTGTATTTAAAAAATCTGCTATCTTGGGTAATCGTTAATTTAGAGGAGTCTCCCATATTTTTCTATTTACAATCCTCTAGTGGGACTAATTATTTAATCACCTACTTTGTCCCTTTATTCTGTCCCTATCATGTATATATGAATATATATATGAGCATATACATTCTTTTATATGAATTCATATAATATATAAATGAATTATACCTATATCCTAGAAAGTGAAGTCAAGTGGGCCTTAGGAAGCATCACTACAAACAAAGCTAGTGAGGGTTCTGGAATTCCAGTTGAGCTATTTCAAATCCTAAAAGATGATACTGTGAAAATGCTGCACTCAATAAGACAGCGAATTTGGAAAACTCAGCAGTGGCCACAGGACTGGAAAAGGTCAGTTTGCATGCCAATTCCAAAGAAAGGCAATGCCAAAGAACACTCAAACTACCACACAACTGCATTCATCTCACACGCTGATAAAGTAATGCTCAAAATTCTCCAAGCCAGGCTTCAGCAATACGTGAACCGTGAACTTCCAGATGTTCAAGCTGGATTTAGAAAAGGCAGAGAAACCAGAGATCAAATTGCCAACATCTGCTGGATCATCGAAAAAGCAAGAGAGTTCCAGGAAAATGTCTATTTCTGCTGTATTGACTATGCCAAACCTTTGACTGTGTGGATCACAATAAACTGTGGAAAATTCTTCAAGAGATGGGAATAACATACCACCTGACCTGCCTCTTGAGAAATCTGTATGCAGGTCAGGAAGCAACAGTTAGAACTGGACATGGAACAACAGACTGGTTCCAAATAGGAAAAGAAGTACATATATACTGTCACCCTGCTTATTTAACTTATATGCAGAGTACATCATGAGAAATGCTGGGCTGGAAGAAGCACAAGCTGGAATCAAGATTGCTGGGATAAATATCAATAACCTCAGATATGCAGATGACACCACCCTTATGGCAGAAAGTAAAGAAGAACTAAAGAGCCTCTTGATGAAAATGAAAGAGAAGAGTGAAAAAGTTGGCTTAAAGCTCAACATTCAGAAAACGAAGATCATGGCATCTGGTCAGATCACTTCATGGCAACTAGATGGGGAAAGAGTGGAAACAGTGTCAGACTTTATTTTGGGGGGCTCCAAAAATCACTGCAGATGGTGATTGCAGCCATGAAATTAAACAACACTTACGCCTTGGAAGGAAAGTTATGACCAGCCTAGACAGCATATTAAAAAGCAGAGATGTTACTTTGCCAACAAAGTTCCATCTAGTCAAGGCTATAGTTTTTCCAGTGGTCATGTATGGATGTGAGAGTTGGACTATGAATAAAGCTGAGTGCTGAAGAATTGATGCTTTTGAACTGTGGTGTTGGAGAAGACTCTTGAGAGTCCCTTGGACTGCAAAGAGATCTAACCATTCCATCCTAAAGGATATCAGCCCTGAGTGTTCGTTGGAAGGACTGATATTGAAGCTGAAACTCCAATACTTTGGCCATCTGATGCGAAGACCTGACTCATTTGAAAAGACCCTGATGCCGGGAAAGACTGAGGGCAGGAGGAGAAGGGGATGACAGAGGATGAGATGGTTGGATGGTATCATTGATTTGATGGACATGGGTTTGGGTGGACTCCAGGGGTTGGTGATGGACAGAGAGGCCTGGTGTGCTGTGGTTCATGGGGTCACAAAGAGTCAGACACGACTGAGTGACTGAACTGAACTGAACTGAACTACATATGTTAATACATGTATATCTCATACTCAAATGTGTACATGTACTAGTGATGGTGGTACAGATTTATAGCATTCTTGTAGTCCAGCTATTTTTAAATAGTATTTTTATTCAATAAATAAGATATTTTGCTATTTTTAATCTGAATATTAAAATACAGAAGAAAGGTAAATGCTACATTGAAAGGAGGCCTTATTGTCACTATTTTACTGAGAATCAGAGATGAAAATCACTTAGCTAATAAACAGTAAGTAGAAAAACCAGGACTCCAACTCAGATTTTTAAGAATCAAATTAGTTCTTATGCTATTTCTTGAGAGAAGTTTTCTTCATCTCCTTCTCTGAATACTTAAAGAAGTAAAATCTCCACATAATAGAGACACATCCATTATTCCCAAAATATCACCAGTTCAAAAAGGATCAGGCTAATGGTATTTTAAAAATACAGGTGGGAAAGAACTTCTGAAATCCCCATATGGCCATTTTGCAATTCTATCACAGACACTAAATTTGACTAGCACGAAGAAATGTAAGGAAAGTACAAGACTGAGATGTGCTCTTATAGAGCTTAAAAAATTAATTTGGAAAATAAGTTGTAGGCACCCAAAACATCCAGACAGAAGTAAAAGATGATATATTAAAAAGCTCAACGAATGTGATAATATTAGCTAATAACAATATCTAATTTCTAATGAGAGCGCACAGAGCCAGGCATCCGTAGAAGGGGTCTGCATCCAAATAACTCTAATCCTCACAGGTATCCTATGACAATCGCCAGTTTAAGATACGGAAATGAAGCCTTGAGAGGTTAATTTACTTCAGGGCCTTTTGGGGGTAGAATTTCTGTGATGACTGCAGGATGTGACTTTGCAGGGCCTTGGCTTTGCAGGCTCCCGGGGAAGAAGGCATTCCATAAGATAAATCAGCTGCGCAGGTGTGGTAGCCCTGAGGGAGAAACCAAGGGCTTCAAGGGGGAAATGGTGTTGGAACTCCCCTGGTGGTCCGGTGGTTAAAAATCCACCTTGCAATGCTAAGGATGCAAGTTCGATCCCTGGTTGGGGAATAAGATCCCATATGCTGAAGGGGAACTTAGGCCAGGAGTCATGACTAGATAGACGTTCACGAGCTGCAACAAAGATTCCTTGCTGTAACTAAAACCTGATGAAGCCAAGAAAAAAAAAAAAAAAAGGAAAGGAAGGGTGTTGAGCAGTTTTCTGTCTGAGGCTGAAACTGGACCAAAGCACAGGAGGAAGACTGTGGAGCAGGAAAAGGGAAGGCAAAAGGGCCAGGATAAGCAAAATAGGAAGGCTGCCCAAATGGCTCGTGAAGATCAGACCTTGAAAACATCCTGTCTTACAGATTTTTAAAAAATTCTTCATGACAGATGTCCAATAGCAGATGAATGGATAAGAAAGCTGTGGTACATATACACAATGGAGTATTACTCAGCCCTTAAAAAGAATAAATTTGACTCAGTTCTAATGAGATGGATGAAACTGGAGCCAATTATACAGAGTGAAGTAAGCCAGAAAGAAAAACACCAATAGAGTATACTGACACATATATATGGAATTTAGAAAGATAGTAACAATGACCCTGTATGTGAGACAACAAGAGACACAGAGGTATAGAACGGACTTTTGGCCTCTGAGGGAGAGGGAGAGGGTGGGATGATTTGGGAGAATGGCATTGAAACATGTATACTATCATTGATTATACAGAGTGAAGTAAGCCAGAAAGAAAAACACCAATACAGTATACTGACACATATATATGGAATTTAGAAAGATAGTAATGATGACCCTGTAAGTGAGACAACATAAGGGACACACAGGTATAGAATGGATTTTTGGCCTCTGAGGGAGAGGGAGAGGGTGGGCTAATTTGGGAGAATGGCACTGAAACATGTATACTATGGTATAAGAAATGAAGTGCCAGTCTGTGTTCAATACAGGATACAGGATGCTTGGGGCTGGTGTACGGGATGATCCAGGGAGATGGTGTGGGGTGGGAGGTGGGAGGGGGCTTCAGCATTGGGAGATCGTGTACACCTGTGGCTGATTCATGTCAATGTATGGCAAAACCAATACAGTACTGTAAAATAGAATAAAGCTTTAAATTAAAAAAAAAAAGTAGAAAGAAAAAAGAGGTCACTCAAAACCAGACAGTCCACTCCAACATGAACAAAAGGAGATTAGCTATAAAATCTCTTTGGTATTTAATGATTGAAAAAATTTAGGAAAAAAAAACATAAATGGGCTACTAAGCATATGAAAAACTTTTCAACATCAGTAATTATTAGGGGATTGCAAATCAAAACCATATTGTGATACTACTTCATACCCACTAGGATAGCTACAATCAAAAAGACAGATAACAACAACTGTTGGCAAGGATGTAAAGAGTCTGAAACTCTTCTGTATTTCTGGTGAATTTGTAAAATGGTACAGTTGCTGTGGAAATCAACAGTCCCTCACAAAGTGGAAAAGAGAAATATCATATAGTCCAGCAATTCTGTCATATACCCAAGAGAAATAAAAGCCTGTCTTATTTGTACACAATGTTTATAGAAGCATAATTCTTAATAGTCAAAAAACAGAAACAACCCAAATACTCATCAAGTGATGAATGGATAAGTATAATGTAAACCTATTCAATGACATGTTCTGCAATAAAAAGAAATTAAGAACTAATATGCATTACAACGTAGATAAATCTTTAAAGTTCTCTGTATATTCTCAGTATAATATTCTCAGTATATATCAATATGCAGCCATTAAATTAGAAGACACTTGCCCCTTGGAAGAAAAGCTATGACCAACCTAGACAGCATATTAAAAACCGGAGACATTACCTTGCTGACAAAGGTCCATCTAGTCAAAGCTATCGTTTTTCCAGTAGTCACATATGGATGTAACAGTTGGAGAATAAAGAAAGCTGAGCACCAAAGAATTGATGCTTTTGAACTGTGGTGTTGAAGACTCTTGAGAGTCCTTTGGATTGCAAGGAGATCAAACCAACCAATCCTAAAGGAAATCAGTCCTGAATATTCATTGGAAGGACTGATGCTCAAGCTGAAACTGCAGTACGTAGGCCACCTGATGCGAAGAACTGACCCCTTGGAAAAGACCCTGATGCTGGGAAAGATTGAAGGCAGGAGGAGAAGGGGATGCCAGAGGATGAGATGATTGAATGGCATCACCGACTCGATGGATATGAGTTTGAGCAAGCTCTGGGAGCTGGTGAAGGACAGGGAAGCCTGGCATGCTGCAGTCCATGGGGTTGCAAAGGGTCAAACTTGACTGAGCAACTGAACTAAATGTTCTCAGTGAAAAAAATTCACAAAAGATGATGGCTTATATTTACATGAAATGTCTATGATAGGAATTTATAGATATAGAAAATAAATTAGTGGTTTGTTGAGGCATGTGAAGTTGGGGCTTTAGAGAGGAATGGGTATTTATTGTTAATGGGCATGGGGTTTTTTATTTTTAGGGAGGTCAAAATCTTTTATTTTTAATCTATTTTAAAATAGATTGAGATGATCATTGCACAAGCCTGTGAATATACGGAAAATGTTGCATTGTTCACTTTAAGTGAATTTTGTAATATGCAAATTATTTATTAATAAAGCTGTTTAAAAAGCAATGACTGTGGTAGCTGGTATCCCTCAGTTGAATTATAAACCAGGTTGTGACTAAGTCATGAATATATTCATTATATAAGTGATGAATATCTCTATGCATACACACCAGGCACAACTTGAAAATTCTTTTAAAACAAAATCTAAATACTTATTGCATATACTGAAAAAAGTATAAATGGAAATACTGCATTATTTTATCTAAACACCTACAGGATCTTTTGAAAGCCATTCTAAAACTAATAATTTGTTCTAGAGTCTCACAAACTTTTCTTCTGAGAGACAACATTAAACATTAAAAAACTTCAATATAATATAATTGATAAAATATGTGATATTACGGTGGATAAGACCTGAAAGGAATGAACCAAGCCTGTTAACTGTTTGATATAACTTCTCCAGGCTACTGAGTGGCTCAGGGCTAAAGAATCCACCTACAGTTCAGGAGATGTAGGGTAGATCCCTGGGTCAGGAAGATCCCCGGGAGGAGGAAATGGCAACCCACTCCAGTATTCTTGCGTTGGAAATCTCATGGACAGTGGAGCCTGCCAGGCTATAGTCCATAGAGTTGCAGAGTCGGAGACAACTGAGCAACTAAGCAACAATAACGTAACTTCTCCAAGGCTTGCCTTCCTTATTTATGAAATGTGTACCATAACAATACCTGCTTTAGAAAATCATGAAAATTAAATTAGATAATGGCTGTAAAGTCCTCAAATAAGTATTGGATATTATGGCAGCCATTATTATTATTATTGCTTTTTTTTTATATCATGTATATATATTTTAGGGTCTACGATTGGCAGTCCCTAATGTATAGGATTATCTACTACTCCAAAATTTCTGGAACAGATTCTAAAGGATTAAATACTTCCTCTACTATATTTAGGGTTGACAGATTAGTTAAGAGATGGGGGATGTTTAAGAGGGAAGAGCAAATTATTACTATAATGTTCCTACAGTCTTTAAGGCTTCCCAGTTGTTGAGTTCTAGTGGCGGAGAATCCACCTGCCAGTACAGGGGACATAGGAGACGTGGGTTTGATCCCTGGGTTGGGAAGATCCCTTAGAGGAGGAAATAGCAACCTACTGCAGTATTCTTGCCTAGGAAATCCCAGGGACAGAGGAGCGTGGTCTTTGTGGTCACATGCTGTGAGAAGCACATTTCACCACTGGAATTGGAACTCCACATTATTTTAAAAATCTTACGTTCTCTTCGTACAAAAGAACTAGTAATTATGCATCATCCTATGATAAGAAGATAAAATACAAAAACTCTGGCAGCCAGTTCTGAGGAATGGGGAGGGTGCTGGGAGGGGGGGTTCAGGATTGGGAACTCATGTACACCCGTGGTGGATTCATGTCAATATATGGAAAAACCAATACGGTATTGTAAAGTAAAAAAAATAAATAAACTCTACAGGATTGAGGAAAAAAAAAAAAAGACCACAGTGAGTTACCATTTCACACCCGTCAGAATGGCTGCAATCCAAAAGTCTACAATCAGTAAATGCTGGAGAGAGTGCAGAGAAAAGGGAACCTTCTTACACTGTTGGTGGGAAGGCAAACTAGTACAGCCACTATGGAGAACAGTGTGGAGATTCCTTTAAAAAAAAAAGAAAACTGGAAATAGAACTGCTGTACAATGCAGCAATGCCGCTGCTGGGTGTACACACTGAGGAAACTGGAACTGAAAGAGACACGTGTACCCCAGTGTTCACTGCAGCACTGTTTACAATAGCCAGGACGTGGGAGCAACCTAGATGTCCATCAGCAGGTGAATGGATAAGAAAGCTGTGGTATATATACACAATGGAGTATTACTCCACCATTAAAAAGAATACATTTGAATCAATTCTAATGAGGTAGATTACTTCCTCCTATTATACAGAGAAAGTAAGCCAGAAAGAAAAACACCAATACAGTATACTAATGCATATATATGGAATTTAGAAAGATGGTAACGATAACCCTGTATGTGAGACAGCAAAAGAGACACAGATGTATAGAACAGTCTTTTGGACTCAGTGGGAGAGGGTGAGGGTGGGATGATTTGAGAGAAGGGCATTGAAAGATTTATATTATCATATGTGAAACAAATCGCCAGTCCAGGTCCAATATAGGATACAGGATGCTCTGGGCTGATGCACTAGGATGACACAGAGGGATGGGATGGGGAGAGATGTGGGAAGGGGGTTCAGAATGGGGAACACATGTATACCCGTGGTGGATTCATGTCAATGTATGGCAAAACCAATACAATATTGTAAAGTAATTAGCCTTGAATTAAAATAAATAAATTTATATTAAAAAAGAATAAAAAAAGAATAAAAAAATCTAAAACTAATTACTGTCACTAAGAAATAGAATAATAATTAACTGATTGTATCATATCCATTCAGTATGATATGGCATTAAAAATGAAGAACATACTTATTAAATTAAGGACATTGCTTATTAAATTAAGATTTGATGACAGTGATATAAACCAAGACACTATTTGTTTCAAAAAAAATACTATAAAGAAATACAGGAAAAAAAAAGACATTCCTGGTTAAACAGTCAGCTGCTGTTGGAAAATTTGAAAGCTGTTTGGTTTTTCCATAACACTCCTTGTAGTGTATGCATTGACCACAGGACGGAGCAATGAGATTTTTCTTCACTACTGCAAAGTGAATTTCTCTCCAAATATAGAGGTATGTCTTTATTGTGTAACATTCTTCCACCCAAGTTACTTCTCAATTACTCTTCAGGAATAAATTGTTCGTAGAGTAATATGCTCAAAGGAACCTACTCAACTTGATAGACTGTTTTCTGTTTTTAAATGAAACTGCATAAGAGATTGGATTTTCCTCCTGGTTAACTTTCAGTTACATGGGAATGAGATAAAATGAAAAATGAATGAAGGAGAGATTGGAAATATTTCAGAGATTGACTGTCAGATGCTCAAGCAATTCCTTTCTGCCAGGCTGAAAAGAAAAGAAATCCTCCCTAGCTGAGGACATGTGCTTTTTAAATAGAAGAAGGAGTTCTGCCACGTGTTTGGGCCACTGTTTTGTTTTAAAAGATCGTTATCTTGTGGGCATTTGTTTCTAATTGTCTCAGAAGACTGAATGTGAATATGAAGTGGGTAGCTTTAATACTACTCTTTGTATTTAAGGGAGAGCACAAGAAAATGGTTTGCCTAGTTAGCTTCCTGCTGCATCGTTCTCTCTTTGGTGCGTCCCTCTTTCCTTGTGTTCTATTGAGGTACCCAACTTTAACTCTCACCCTACTCTGTCTTGCTTCCTAATTGTGTGTGTGTGTGTCTCTTTGTGTGTGTATATGGTTTAACTTTTTTTTTTTCCTGTAGGGTTTCCACTATTACTAGTTCTGATTTCCTTATATTGATAATATGCATAATTTTATTTTTCCATATCACAGCTCTTTGAAAGTCCTGTTTCCCACTTTCCTTTGTACGTGTCTAGTTAGTCAAACAAAGATGAGAGGAGATTCCAGAAAAAGGAATATTAGAGGTAGAAAGGATTGGAGATCAGCTGCTATAGATGTTTTGCTTTATAGATGAGTTAGCTGAGATACAAAGGGTGATATGTTTCCCAGGATCACACATTACCTAAGTGGCATTAAATCCTCTTTCCAGATCATCACCTATATCTGTGTTAGCATATTTGTTGTTGTTGTTCCTATCCAGAGAGGTGATTGATGGAGTTATTCAAGTAAAGAATAGCAGCAGTGGTTCAGGCTTCTTTTCCACTGACACATTTGAAGACATCTAATTTCCTGTTGGGTTAACAGCACTGCTGCCCAAGAGGCAGGTTATCAAAGGAGGTGCTGGTCATACCAGAACGGTAGAAACCAAGGACACTTCTTAGTTTGCTATTGCTGATACAGGAAGCTTCAAGTCCAGGTTTCTCAGAATTGTCAGAGATATACATGTCACGTATACATGACTGTGTGTATGTTACATATATGCACATATATGACTACATATATGTCACATATATGCAGCCAACAGCATCACTCAGTGAAGCTCCAGATGCCTTTGTCAAGGGCTTGTCTTATGGTAGACCTGATGAGTGCTGAATTTTAATTGGTTTAACAAAATATGCTCGAATTTATCTAGACAGCAATGAGAGGTTATTATGTTAATATATATTTGTGATGTAAAACAATTAGATAAGCTAATAGAACTTGCTAATTTATTAATAAATCCATAGGAACAAAGGTGTTGCCTTAGGCTAACTCATCGTTCAAAAGTGTGGCTACATTCTTTTAGAGAATGATTTTCATTGCCATCTCTAGTCTATTTCATTTTATTTAGTGAAAGACTTCTACTGGTTACCAATTACCTGGTAATATTTTATGTTAAACATAGCAGTTCCTGACATATCCAACCAAAAATGGAAATATACCCAGAAATTCAAATAAGAAGGAAATACAGACCCAAACAGAGAAATCAGTGTTATCATGTTCATCCATGTGAGTTTTAGTTTTATATTATCAACAAGGGTAGGGACGATGAGACTTCCATAGTGATACTAATTGCTCTCATCAAAGCTTTAATGAGCAAAACAGAAAATAAAAGCATTTTCATAAATCATTTACTTCTTTTCTGAGAAGTTTTATTTGTATTGCTTTTGAAATATTTTGGAAGTATATTACTACAACATTTAACTAATTGGTTTAGAAGAGAATGGTTATTACATATACCAGTCAAATAAGAAAACACACCTCTCAAGATCTTTCAAAAAGGGGGGATTAATTAAATCCAGGGAACAATTACTGGAACCTGGTTATCTATATATATTTTTTAATAGGTGAGCTGAGACACCAAAAAGCAGAAGGTGAAGCAATCTAGAGTTAAGAGCAGCAAGACAGCTCTACCACCCCAAAGCTGGAAGGACAAGATAAAAAGGGATGGTATGACCAGAATCCAGAAGCTAGGTCTTCCTATGGAAGTTAGAATCATGGAGACAGGTGGAAGGCTGTGTAATGAAAGTTGGAGTCAGCAGGCTATGTGACCCCTGCCAAAGACATCACCAGGAGTAGAGAGAGATGAAAGACAGAAATAGCCTGGATTTTATTTTGTACCTGCCTTCCAGTCTTTTGTTATACTTCTCAAAGGCTATGCCTACTTGGCAGTTAGAGGGCAAGCTGCTGCTGCTGCTGCTGCTAAGTTGCTTCAGTCGTGTCCGACTCTGTGCGACCCTATGGACAGCAGCCCACCAGGCTCCTCTGTCCCTGGGATTCTCCAGGCAAGAATACTGGAGTGGGTTGCCATTTATTTCCTTCTCCACAGAGTGCAAGAGAAGGACAAATAAAAGTAGTGTCCTGTAATATTGAGAAGATCAGAAGATCAGGAGTGGAGAAAGCTTGCATAATGATTATTCACTGAAAATAAAATGAGAACACCTTGAGATATTCAGAAAGAAAATATTTATCTTTTACCTAAAGAAACAAAGGATGACAGAGAACTTCCTCTCAACTAATTTAACAAGAGAGAACTCAAATTACAGTCCACATGTCACTGCTGTTTTTTTCAAAATACAAGGAAGTGGAATAAAATAACTCTCAGCTTTAATTTGTGTTAAAAGCTCTTTACCCAAATGACTTAGCCTTGCTTTCATTATGGTGCTAATGAATACCAAATATTTGTACAGATAATAACTATGTTCCTGTATTCATGTTAATGGTTAAAAGGTTAGCTTTAATCATTAACACGTATAACCTATGTAGAGTATGTCAGCCAAGTGATAATATTGGCCATAATTTAGTCGTATGTCAACAGAACTCTCATTATTTTAGCCATAACTGTTCTGGGAGTTTCCTTTATTTACTTAGGCAAAGATCTAGCCATGGAAACTTGGAGACAACTTTATTTTCAGTCAATCAGTAACTATTTCCCTCATTGTCTATGTGACTACAAATATGTTAAGTATTTTAGGAGGAGTAAGAGAAAGAACAGCCTTAGTTTCTATTCCTAAGAGACAGTGACAACAAAAACCACTATATTAAAGTGCTTACTCATACTGACCATGAGAAGCAGAAGACTAACTGTGATACAACGGGCTCAAGACCACAGTCTTAGGAGTTTGAAAATCTTGGCTTTACTTCTCTCTAGTTGTGCAATGCTTTGAAAAGTGTTTCTGAGCCTTGGTTTACAGTACAAAGAGGGATAATGTTACCTACCACATGGGGTTGCTATGAGAAAAGACTATACATGTAAACAGTACAGGCTACAGCATGTAAAATGCTCCATAAATGATAGTTACTATTAGTCATTTTAATAATAATACTCATGGCAGGAATAGATGGGCAAGACTTAAAGGGGATTAGAACTGAGCTTTGAGGAATCAGAAGAATGAATAGGTTAAGGAAGACAGTATTTCAGAAAGCACAGATAGCTTTGGGAAAGGCATATAGAGAGGAAAGAACATGTCTGGAAAGATATATAAATAAGGCTAGTGGATGAGGAGAAAACTGATAAGCAAAGGAAAAATACCAGATCATGACGATGTCAAAAGTAAGGCACTGAGAGGATTCAACCTCTTTTCTAAACACAGGATGCAAGTAAGGAAGTTGAATTTTGTGAAGATTTTTCTAAATTGAGGTGTGGTTCACATAGTATAAAATATGCAGATCACAGATGCTTGGTTTTAACAATTGTATAAGCTTCTGTAAATACCAAAGAAAATTAGATTATAGCCCATTTGCAGCGCACCAGAAATTTCTCTCCTGCACCTTTTCAATCATTTCTCCCTTCCCCCACCATGATTTCTGTATCTGTCACTATTTAATGACTTTTATCTGTTCTTGGAATCCATATAAATGGAATTATTTGGGAATCAGTCTTCCATTCCTGGCTTTTAAAATTTAACATGTTTTTGAAAGTCATGATTTGCTGAATGCTAGATCATATTTATCTGCATTTTAAAATTGTTCATAATATGTCCTTATTATCATTTTAGTGTTTTTATTCCTGATGTTAAATTTTATTTCCTCTATTTTTCCTGACTATTCAACTTGATGAATCTTTTCAGAAAATCAAACTTTATTGATTGTCTTTGTATTTTGTTCATTTTCTGTTTCAGTTGTTTCCACCCAGTTTTGAATTTTTCTTTTACATTGCATATAATTTGCTCTTCTTTTTTGATTGGAGTTTAGTTTATTTACATTATTATATTAATTTCAGATGTTCAGCACAGGAATATAATTTTTATAAATTATATTCCATTATAAATTATTATATCAATTATAATTTCCTATGCTATTAGATCATTCTTGCTTATCTATTTTATACATAGCATTTTGTATATCTTAATCTCATACCCTTAATTTGCCCCTTCCCCTTATTCTCCCCTTTTGTAACCACTAGTTTGATTTCTGTATCTGTGGGTCTGTTTCTGTTTTGCATATATATCCATTTGTATTATTTTTAGGCTCCACATGTAGGTGATATTATACTGTATTTGTTTTTGTCTAACTTATTTTACTAAGTATAATATTCCCTAAGTCCATCAATGGTGCTGCATGTAGCAGAATTTGATTCTTTTTTATGACTAAGTAATATTCCATTGTAAATACACATCTTATTCATTCATTGATAGGTATTTGGGTTGCTTCCATGTCTAGGCTGTTGTAAATAGTACTGTTATTAACATTGGAGAGCATGTATCTTTTCAAATTAATGTTTTTGTTTTCAGATATATACCCAGGAGTGGAACTGATGAATCATATGATAGTTCTATTTTTAGTTTTTTGAAGCACCTCTGTACTGTTTTCCATTGAGGCTGTACCAGTTTACTGTCCTACCAATAGTATATGAAGGTTCATTTTTCTAAACATCCGTTCCAACATTTGGTATTTATAGACTTTTTAATGATGGTCATTCTGACCGGTATGAAGTTTCCAAAAGTCCGTTCTGTACATCTGTGTCTCTTGCTGTCTCACATACAGGGTTATCATTACCATCAGATGTGTATAAGAGACAGGAATAATAATTATATTTTCATGTCAATACATGTAGACAAATTCAATATTCATATAAAATAGAAATGTTAGTAACCTGAGGGAAAAAAGCAAAATTTCTTAATTTGATAGAGGTTAAACTTAAAAAGGAAGGAAATCCAAAGAAGAGGTGATGCATGTATACATATGACTAATTCACTTTATTGTACAGCAGAAGACAACACAACATTTTAAAGCAGCTATACTCCAATTAAAAAAAAACAAACTATACCAATGTTAATAGCAAAATGAAAAGTTTTTGCTTTGAATTGGCAATAAGAACAGAAATCTGCTTTCGTTATGTCTATTAAACATTGTATAGGACGTCTTTAGAAAAGCGAAACAAATCAGAAGGAATGGAAGACAAGAAACAAAATTATCAGTATTTAACACAACATTTTAAAGCAGCTATACTCCAATTAAAAAAAAACAAACTATACCAATGTTAATAGCAAAATGAAAAGTTTTTGCTTTGAATTGGCAATAAGAACAGAAATCTGCTTTCGTTATGTCTATTAAACATTGTATAGGACGTCTTTAGAAAAGCAAAACAAATCAGAAGGAATGGAAGACAAGAAACAAAATTATCAGTATTCACTAATGATATGATTGTACATGCTGCTGCTGCTAAGTCGCTTCAGTCACGTCCGACTCTGCGACCCCAGAGACCGCAGCCCACCAGGCTCCCCCGTCCCTGGGATTCTCCAGGCAAGAACACTGGAGTGGGTTGCCGTTTCCTTCTCCTAAAAGTAGGCTAGTACTTGCTAGAGAGGCTGAGTGTTTGTACTGGGATTCTGACTAACCGGCTGCGTTTAGCTACTAGCTGTTGTGCAGTAACAAGTCGGACATAATGAAACTTGCTTCCAGGAGCTTGAATCTGCTGGACATTGGGAGCAGTTGCCAGAGGAATAATTGTCTTAAACTCTGATTGTACATAAGGCATTCCAAATATATTTATAGATAAATTATTATAATTTAGTTTCAAGAAAAAAGATGATCACAGTAAAATCAGTGAATCTTGGGACATTGTAACTTGCCCCATTCCCAAAAGCCATGGACTTTTTTGAACTAGATATAAAAATTGTTAATTTTCAATAAAATGATATGCTTCAGTGACAGACATGTAGGGCAATGGACAGAACCAGTATTCCAGAAAAAAAAAATCATGTATAAACAGACACTTAAGATATGAGAGACATGGCATAACAGATAAATGGAGAAATACAGATTTTTTCAACCAAACGTGCTGGTATAATTGGAATCCACACTGAAAAAAAATTTGGACTACCTCTACCTCCAAAATTCTCAGATATAGTAAACATTGACTTGTTAATGGTAAAAGTGCTATTTTGAAGACATTAATATTGAAAAATATTTTTGTAATTTTTGAAGTAGTGAAGAACTTCTCAATTTTTTAAATTTAATTAATTTATTTTAATTGGAGGGTAATTACAATATTGTAGTGTTTTTTTTTTGCCAAACATCAACATGAATCAGCCACAGGTACACATGTGTTCCCCATCCAGAATGCCCCTCCCACCTCCCTCACCATCCCATCCCCCAGGGTCATCCCAGAGCACCAGCCTTGAGCGCCCTGTCTCATGCATCAAACCTGGACTGGTGATCCGCTTCAAATATGATAATGTACACAATTCAATGCTACTTCTCAAATCATCCCACCCTCGCCTTCTCCCGCAGAGTCCAAAAGACTGTTCTTTACATCTGTGTCTCTTTTCTGTTTCTCATACACGGTTATTGTTACCATCTTTCTAAATTCTATATATGTGCATTAGCATACTGTATTGGTGTTTATCTTTCTGGCTTACTTCACTCTGTATAATAGGCTCCAGTTTTGGTATCATTGATTTGATGGACATGGGTTTGGGTGGACTCCAGGGGTTGGTGATGGACAGAGAGGCCTGGTGTGCTGTGGTTCATGGGGTCACAAAGAGTCAGACACGACTGAGTGACTGAACTGAACTGAACTGAACTACATATGTTAATACATGTATATCTCATACTCAAATGTGTACATGTACTAGTGATGGTGGTACAGATTTATAGCATTCTTGTAGTCCAGCTATTTTTAAATAGTATTTTTATTCAATAAATAAGATATTTTGCTATTTTTAATCTGAATATTAAAATACAGAAGAAAGGTAAATGCTACATTGAAAGGAGGCCTTATTGTCACTATTTTACTGAGAATCAGAGATGAAAATCACTTAGCTAATAAACAGTAAGTAGAAAAACCAGGACTCCAACTCAGATTTTTAAGAATCAAATTAGTTCTTATGCTATTTCTTGAGAGAAGTTTTCTTCATCTCCTTCTCTGAATACTTAAAGAAGTAAAATCTCCACATAATAGAGACACATCCATTATTCCCAAAATATCACCAGTTCAAAAAGGATCAGGCTAATGGTATTTTAAAAATACAGGTGGGAAAGAACTTCTGAAATCCCCATATGGCCATTTTGCAATTCTATCACAGACACTAAATTTGACTAGCACGAAGAAATGTAAGGAAAGTACAAGACTGAGATGTACTCTTATAGAGCTTAAAAAATTAATTTGGAAAATAAGTTGTAGGCACCCAAAACATCCAGACAGAAGTAAAAGATGATATATTAAAAAGCTCAACGAATGTGATAATATTAGCTAATAACAATATCTAATTTCTAATGAGAGCGCACAGAGCCAGGCATCCGTAGAAGGGGTCTGCATCCAAATAACTCTAATCCTCACAGGTATCCTATGACAATCGCCAGTTTAAGATACGGAAATGAAGCCTTGAGAGGTTAATTTACTTCAGGGCCTTTTGGGGGTAGAATTTCTGTGATGACTGCAGGATGTGACTTTGCAGGGCCTTGGCTTTGCAGGCTCCCGGGGAAGAAGGCATTCCATAAGATAAATCAGCTGCGCAGGTGTGGTAGCCCTGAGGGAGAAACCAAGGGCTTCAAGGGGGAAATGGTGTTGGAACTCCCCTGGTGGTCCGGTGGTTAAAAATCCACCTTGCAATGCTAAGGATGCAAGTTCGATCCCTGGTTGGGGAATAAGATCCCATATGCTGAAGGGGAACTTAGGCCAGGAGTCATGACTAGATAGACGTTCACGAGCTGCAACAAAGATTCCTTGCTGTAACTAAAACCTGATGAAGCCAAGAAAAAAAAAAAAAAAAGGAAAGGAAGGGTGTTGAGCAGTTTTCTGTCTGAGGCTGAAACTGGACCAAAGCACAGGAGGAAGACTGTGGAGCAGGAAAAGGGAAGGCAAAAGGGCCAGGATAAGCAAAATAGGAAGGCTGCCCAAATGGCTCGTGAAGATCAGACCTTGAAAACATCCTGTCTTACAGATTTTTAAAAAATTCTTCATGACAGATGTCCAATAGCAGATGAATGGATAAGAAAGCTGTGGTACATATACACAATGGAGTATTACTCAGCCCTTAAAAAGAATAAATTTGACTCAGTTCTAATGAGATGGATGAAACTGGAGCCAATTATACAGAGTGAAGTAAGCCAGAAAGAAAAACACCAATACAGTATACTGACACATATATATGGAATTTAGAAAGATAGTAACAATGACCCTGTATGTGAGACAACAAGAGACACAGAGGTATAGAACAGACTTTTGGCCTCTGAGGGAGAGGGCGAGGGTGGGATGATTTGGGAGAATGGCATTGAAACATGTATACTATCATATAAGAAACAAAGCGCCAGTCTATGTTCAATACAGGATACAGGATGCTTGGGGCTGGTGTACGGGATGATCCAGGGAGATGGTGTGGAGTGGGAGGTGGGAGGGGGCTTCAGCATTGGGAGATCGTGTACACCTGTGGCTGATTCATGTCAATGTATGGCAAAACCAATACAGTATTGTAAAGTAGAATAAAGTATTAAAAAAAAAACTTGCTTTAAAATTATCTCTGTGTGGGAAAAACAATTAAAACTTGTATTTAAAAAAAAATTCTTCATGACATACTTGTTGTATTTAAAAATAGTTGGTGGTTCGGTAGTAAGAATCCACATGCCAGTGTAAGAGACACAGGTTCAGTCCCTGATCTGGGAAGATCCCACATGCTCCGGAGCAGCTGAGTTCATCCACTGCAACTACTGAACCTGGGCTCTAAGCCCCAGAAGCCACAACTGCTGAGCCCACACAACCACTGAAGCCCTGAGGTCCAGAGCCCCTGCTCCACCGCAAGAGACACCGCCAGAGAGACAAGCCCAGGCTCCACAACGAAGAGCAGCCCCTGATAGCTGCAACCAGAGAAAAGCCTGTGCAGCAGCAAAGACCCAACACAGTCAAAAATAAACAAATAAATTCTAAACAAGATAAAAATAATGCAACGAGTATCTGAATCCCTAGATGGTCCTGTCCAAGTTTCAGGGGTGAGAGGAGACAGTAAACAGCAAGACCTTTCTTTTTGCACCCAGGCTCTGGGACAAACAGAAAATTTAAGCAAAAATTAAGGCAGTTGGGAAGTTAAAGTATCAACTCTGTTGCTGTGAAAGGCCAAGTCAGATGATGGCACTTGGCTTCAGAGTCAAGTACGCCATCTCTTCTAGCTAAATTCCTTATCTAAAGAAAACTGTCTGTTTTAGCATGCCTGAACCCTGGAGAAGAACATGGGTCTGCCAAGAGGAAGATAACGAGAGTATTTGAGAGGAACACGCTCACTATATTCTTCTCAGATTTAGGAAGCATATAAAGCCACACCTTCATTTCTGTGGCAGAATGAAACAGAGCAAGAAGAGCTGTTACACTTCATGTGAGCTTCCTTCATGTGAAAGAAACGTCTGGAAAAGAGAAGCGCTCCTTATAAACACTCATCATTATTTTAAAATTTCATATTAAGAAACAAAAGAATAACATTACAAAAGCTTACAATTAAAACCATACTCAGTGGTGAAATACTGATTATTTGTTGGCAATAAGACAGGTATGTCCATTACCACCACTTTTTGCCACACTGGCCCTGCAGTCCCAGCCAGAGCAGTAAGGGAAGAAAAAAAACAAATGTGTTGTGCAAAGATCAGATAAGAAGTGAGCCTATCTTAATTAATAGATAATATAAATATTATAATTATAAAATTACAAATAGTCTATAAAAAAACTTAGCAAAGTTGCTGGATTAAAAAAGTCAACTTATAAAAATCAATTATATTTCTATATAGTATCAACAATTAGAAAACAAAATTCACAAAAATACACCCTTTCTAGCGGTACCCTGAAATATCGAATATATAGGACTAAATCTAATGAAAGATGTACAAGACCTCTGCAGTAGACATTATAAAATATTGCTAAGGAGAGATATCTCTGGTATATGAATTGGAAGACTCAATATAGTATGATGTAAATTATCCTCAAATGTACCTATAAGAATAAATTTTACCCTCATTAAGATGCCAGGAGGTATTTTATATATGGAAATTAGCAAACTGTGAAATTTATTTGGAAATGCAGAAAGCCTAGAACAGACAAGACAGTCTTAAAGAAAATGAGCATGTTGCAAGACTTACACTATCAGACTTCAATTTGCTATAAGGTTAAGGTAATCAAAGAAGCAGGGCTTAAAAATAGATCTATGCAAACACAGTCATTTGAATTGTGACAAAAGGCTCAGTGGAGGAACAACGTCCTTTTTAATAAATGATGCTGAAACAATGGTATTAAAAATAATTTTTTTACCCCCTGCCTTGCACCATACACAAAAATTTATTTGAGATGGACCATGGCCCTAGAGGTAAATAATAAAACATTAAACTTCTGCAATAAAATATAGGAGAATATTCTCACAATTTTGAGGTAGGCAAAAACATCCTATACAGGATATGAAAGACACAACCACAGAAGATTGATATATTGGTGTTTATTTAAATCAGGAACTTCTTTCATCAAAAGACAACATTATAAAAGTGAACGGAGATGCCACATGTATTTGGGAAGACATTTGCTACATGTGGGTTCAATCCCTGGGTTGGGAAGATCCCCTGGAGAAGGCAACAGCTACCCACTCCAGTATTCTGATCTGGAGAATTCCATGGACTGTATAGCCCACAAGGTCACAAAGAGTCAGACACGACTGAGTCACTTTCACTTATTGCTACACATACATGACAAAGAATTCACATCCACAATACTTAAAACTCCTATAAATCAATTGAAAAGACAAACCAATCTAACTTTTAAATAGGCAGAAGAATTGAACAGGACTTCAAGAAAACAGAAAATCCAAACCACCGATAAGGGTATGAAAAGGTGTTTGGTATCATTAGTGGTCAAGGATATGAAAATTAAAGCCACAATGAGATACCACATGCATCAGAATTACTAAAATTAAGAAGACTGATGATACTAGGTGTCAGTGAGGGTGGAGATCAACTGGAAATCTCATAAACTGCTAGAAGTGAAATGGGCACAAGCGCTTTGGAAGACTGTTCAGCAGCTCCTACTACAGCCAAGCATATGCATGTCCTATGACTTTCATGCGTTGGAGAGGGAAATAGCAACCCACTCCAGTGTTCTTGCCTGGAGAATCCCAGGAACGGGGGAGCCTCATGGGCTGCAGTCTGTGGGGTCGCACAGAGTCGGACACGACTGACGCAACTTAGCAGCAGCAGCAGCTGCAGCAGCAGCATGACTTAACCATTACACTCATAGCCCTAATCTTAAGAGAACTAAGGTCATAATCTACAGAAAGACAGGTAGAAGAATGCAGCACCTTATTCGTAAGTTCCAAAATGAAAAGAATTCAGATGTCCACCAACAGAAGAATGGATAAATACATAGTGGTATATTCATACAATGTACTTAGGCCACAAAAAAAAAAAAAAAAATGGTGTGCCATGTACAGCGATGTGAATGCATCTCAGACATTTTGGTAAGCAAAAAAAGACAGATACAAAAGAATCCATCCCATTTAAGTGCACTGGATGAATATAATGCATTCATATATCATTATATTTATTGAGTTGGCCAAATATATAAAGTTCAGAACAGCCAAATCTATCTGTTGATAGAAGTTGAACATTTATGGTGGTGGGGTGATTGAATGATGAAAATACCTAAATCTGTTCTGAGTGATGGTTACACAGGTTATATACATCCCTAAAAACTCATCAAACTGTTTACTTTGTTTACTTAAGATCTGGGCATTTTGAATCATTTGGAATTTAAATTTAGAATATTTTAAAGAAGAAAAACGAAAAACACCCACTTGCTGTTATTTAAATTCTCCCTAAACATAACCTCTAGTAACTATCTGATGTGTATCTTTTTTCCTACACGCATACATTTTTATCTTTCCTTCTCTCTATTCTTCTATTTATCTACCATATTTTGTCATGCCTTGGTCTCTGTTGATTGTAAAATGCACCATTAATTTCTGTACCAACAAGAAAGAGAGAGAAAAAAATACTATTGGTAAACAAACTGTAACACACTGCACATTATAAGACACATCTTGACTTCAGAAATTTGAAAATATGAAAAAATGTAAGTCTTAGAGTTGGTGAAATACATACACACACACATATGATATACATACACACATATATTTTCTGTTACAAAAAGTGCAATCATGATATATATATTATATACACATATACACACACCCACCTATATACATATATAGGTCTGCAATTTACACTTTTCTTTAATAGTATACCAAAGACATCCTTTGTTCAAGTCACTGCTTACAGATCTGTATTTTTTTTAATTTTACATTTATTTTTTAATTAATTTATTTTTTGTTGACGGATAATTGCTTTACAGAATTTTTTTGTTTTCTGTCAAACCTCGACATGAATCAGCCGTAGGTATATATATATCCCTTCCATTTTGAACCTCCCTCCCATCTCCTTCCCCATCCCATCCCTCTAGATTGATACAGAGCCCCTGTATGAGTTTCCTGAGCCATACGAAAATTCCTGTTGGCTGTCTATTTTACATATGGTAATGCAAGTTTCCATGTTACTCTTTCCACACACCTCACCCTCTCCTCCTCTCTCTCCATGTCCATAAGTCTATTCTCTATGTCTGTTTCTCCATTGTTGCCCTGTAAACAAATTCTTCAGTACCATTTTTTCTAGATTCCATATATATGCGTTAGAATACGACATTTATCTTTCGCTTTCTGACTTACTTTACTCTATATAATAGGCTCTAGGTTCATCCACCTCATCAGAACTGACTCAAATGTGTTCCTTTTATGGCTGAGTAATGTGGTGTTGGAGAAGACTCTTGAGAGTCCCTTGGACTGCAAGGAGATCCAACCAGTCCATTCTGAAGGAGATCAGCCCTGGGATTTCTTTGGAAGGAATGATGCTAAAGCTGAAACTCCAGTACTTTGGCCACCTCATGAGAAGAGTTGACTCACTGGAAAAGACTCTGATGCTGGGAGGGATTGGGGGCAGGAAGAGAAGGGGACGACAGAGGATAAGATGGCTGGATGGCATCACGGACTCAATGAACATGAATCTGAGTGAACTCCAGGAGTTGGTGATGGACAGGGAGTCCTGGCGTGCTGGGGTCGCAAAGAGTTGGACATGACTGAGTGACTGAACTGAACTGAATATTTCATTGTGTATATGTACCACACAGAGAAGGCAATGGCACCCCACTCTGGTACTCTTGCCTAGAAAATCCCATGGACAGAGGAGCCGGGTGGGCTGCAGTCCATGGAGTTGTAAAGAGTTGGACACAACTGAGCAACTTCACTTTCACTTTTCACTTTCATGCATTGGAGAAAGAAATGGCAACCCACTCCTGTGTTCTTGCCTGGAGAATCCCAGGGACAGGGGAGCCTGGCAAGCTGCCATCTATGGGGTCGCACAGAGTCGGACACAACTGAAGCAACTTAGCAGCAGCAGCAGCAGCATATGTACAACTTCTTTTCCATTAATCTGTTGATGGACTTCTAGGTGCTTCCATGTTCTAGACTGTAAATAGTGTGGCAATGAACACTGGGATACATGTACCTTTTTCAGTTTTGGTATCCTCAGGGTATATGCCTAGGGAAAGGATTGTTGCATCATATGGTGGTTTTATTCCCAGTTTTTTAAGGAATATTCATACCATCTTCCATAGTGGCTGTATCAATTTACATTCCAGATCTGTCTTTGTTGTTTTTCTTCAGTCTTTTAAATGGCTGTCTAATATTTTATAAAGAGGTAATTTTCAAACCATTTCTGCATTGATAAACAGATTGAAGTTTGTTGCTGTTTCAACAGTATTACAATCAACACCCCTAAAAAAGTGCATAAAATATGCACCTTTATGTGCCTAAGATACAGTGAGAAATTTGTATAGATTAGAATCCTAGAAGTAAATTCAATGTCGCCAGATATGAACATTTACAATTTTAACATATATCTTATATTATCACCCCTAAGTGTTGAACTGGTTCACTATTCCCCAAATAGTGTATAGTAGTGCCCATCTCTTACACTTAAACCATCATGGGTCCTACCAATCTTAAATATTTTGGCTAATCTAAGGGGGATTAGATGACATTTCAGCATTTAAAAATTACCACATATCTACAATGGAAACTGCCAACACTAATATGAACTGGACTCTAGAAATACTATCACATAAAGTTAATATGTTTAAAAATAAGTTACTAACCATGCTATTGAGAAGACTCCATCCATGAGATTTTCCAGGAAAGAGTACTGGAGTGGGGTGCCACTGCCTTCTCCATTGAGAAGACTACTGTTCTGAAAAGAGGTTGGGATTGTTTACGGTTTTGTACAGGAATTTACTGCCCTCTGACCATCTGCCCTGTCCTACCAGCCTTCGCAGAGGAAAGTTGGTAGCTTCTCAGCACAAGAAGCTGCACTCGTAGCCACATCTGTATGACCCGACTTCAGACGGTTTAACCAGGGATAGGTTACCCCTGGGCAAGCCTACAGACTGGTCAGTTACCTGTGAATGAACCTGGAGAGCAGACTGGGCTCTACAGAGACAATGGGGAGCAGATGGGTGCAGGCTTCTGTGCTGCTCTCCATACCCCCTAATTTAAGCCAATCCCTCCCCAACAAACCCTCCCACTGTGACCCCTGCCAATTTTATTCTGGGGTCAGCAAACATCTGCAAACTATCAGCTTTTCTTGATGAGCCCTTTACATCTTTTTGTTTTCGTTGAAACCTGGCTGTCCTCTGAGACACCATTCCTCCCGTGACCATCACAGTGGAGATGCATTGTTCTCCTACATCCCATGCCATCGGCGTCCTAAGATTGGGTGGGTGTCCTGCTCATCCCTCACTTCTTCTCCCACACCCTTCCTCCCCCTTATTCTGATAAGACACTCGGGCTCTGGGGAGCTCACAACTTTTCCTTGTAGCTGCAGTCTACTGACCTCCTGAGCACTTAGTCCAGAATGGCCTGAGCTCCTGGCTCCGTTTTCCTCTTCACCCCAAGGTCTGCACCGTGTTCACTGGGCTCAGGCCCTTCCCCCTTTCCTGCATTCTATCTCAGCTCCCACTCTCAGCCACATCCTGGATCTCCCCACCAAAAGAAACCACGCACCATCTGTGAAATGTCAACTGAAACAAGCCTTCCTCTGAACACACCTCCCATCGCTTCAAATCACAGCCTCCTGAACAGAGCCTCCCTCACACACACTCAAACAATTCTTTGACCTTATCCTTCAGTCCCCATCATGCTCCTCACTTAGTCTCCTCTGACTTTACTTCCCTTCTTGGCCATCCTAGATTTCCTGGGTTTCATTTTAATTACTTCCTAGGAAATGTCCTCAACTTCCTCCCCATAACCCTCTCCTTCATCCTTGCCTCACACACAAGCCATCTGTCTTCTCTTTTGTTGGCCTCAGCCTCCCTCCCTGCCTCCCCATCCACCCATCAGGTCATCACAGAACACCAAGCAGCTTCCCAGTAGCTATCTATTTTACACATGGTAGTGTATATATAACAGTGCTATTCTCTCAGTGAGTGAGTCACTCAGTCACATCTAACTCTTTGAAAATTATTCAGGCCAGAATACTGGAGTGGGTGGCCTTTCCCTTCTCCAGGGGATCTTCCCAACCCAGGGATCGAACCCAGGTCTCTCACATTGCAGGCAGATTCTTTACTAGCTGAGCCACAAGGGAAGCCCAAAATGAGAGTAAGAGAGATGAGGAAAGTGGCAGAGGAGACAGCAACAGGCATGTGATGTCATTAGAATCTTGATCGGTGAGGAGTGTGGGGTGGTGGAGTGACAGTTGAGGAAACAGAATGGAGGAGGTCTCAGTGGATGGAGTTGCTCAGAGGCTAGTAGATGAATGCTGCAGAGCCCGGCAAGCTCAGAAGTGGGATGCATGCACAACCAAAGATGCCTTTGAAGGCCCGTGTGGGGCACAGTTGAAAGAAGGTTTGTTTAAAACTTTGTACAGTGCAGAACACATCAAGAAGAGGTGGCAAGAATACACAGAAGAACTGTACAAAAAAGGTCTTCACGACCCAGATAACCACGATGGTGTGATCACTCACCGAGAGCCAGACATCTTGGAATGTGAAGTCAAGTGGGCCTTAGGAAGCATCACTACGAACAAAGCTAGCACAGGTGATGGAATTCCAGTTGAGCTATTTCAGATCCTAAAAGATGATGCTCTGAAAGTGCTGCAGTCAATATGCCAGCAAATTTGGAAAACTCAGCAGTGGTCACAGGACCAGAAAAGGTCAGTTCATTCTAATCCCAAAGAAAGGCAATGCCAAAGAATGTTCAAACTACCTCACAATTGCACTCATCTCACAGGCTAGCAAAGTAATGCTCAAAATTCTCCAAGCCAGGTTTCGGTAGTATATGAACCAAGAAATTCCAGATGTTCAAGCCAGATTTAGAAAAGGCAGAGGAACCAGAGATCAAATTGCCAACATCTGTTGAATCATCAAAAAAGCAAAGGAGTTCCAGAAAAACATCTATTTCTGCTTTATTGACTAGGCCAAAGCCTTTGACTGTGTGCATCACAACAAACTGGAAAATTCTTAAAGAGATGGCAATCCCAGACCACCTCATGTATCTCCTGAGAAATCGATATGCAGGTCAAAAAGCAGCAGATAGAACTGGACATGGAACAACAGACTGGTTCCAGATCAGGAAAGGAATATGCCAAGGTTGTATATTGTCACCTTGCTTATTTAACTTATATGCAGAGTACATCACATGAAATGCCAGGGTGGATGAAGCACAAATTGGAATCAAGATTGCTGAGAGAAATATCAATAACCTCAGATATGCAGATGACATCACCCTTATGGCAGAAAGTGAAGAAAAACTAAAGGGCCTCTTGATGAAAATGAAAGAGAAGACAGAAAAAGTTGGCTTAAAACTCAACATTCAGAAAACTAAGATCACGGCATCTGGTCCCATCACTTCATGGCAACTAGATGGGGAAACAATGGAAACAGTGAGAGGCTTTATTTTGGGGGGCTCCAAAATCACTGCAGATGGTGACTACAGCCATGAAATTGAAAGACACTTGCTTCTTGGAAGAAAAGCTATGACCAACCTAGACAATATACTAAAAGGAAAGACATAACTTTGCCAACAAAGGTCCGTCTAGTCAAAGCTATGATTTTTCCAGTAGTCATGTATGGCTGTGAGAGTTGGACTATAAAGAAAGCTGAGTGCCAAAGAATTGATGGTTTTGAACTGTGGTGTTGGAGAAGACTCTTGAGAGTCCCTTGGACTGCAAGGAGATCCAACCAGTCATCCTAAAAAAAATCAGTCCTGAATGTTCATTGGAAGGACTGACACTGAATTTGAAACTCCAATACTTTGGCCAGCTGATGCAAAAAACTGACTCACTGAAAAAGACTCTGATGCTGGGAAAGATTGAAGGCAGGAGGAGAAGAGGTCAACAGGATGAGATTGTTAGATGGCATCACCGACTCGAAGGACATAAGTCTGAGCAAGCTCCAGGAGTTGGTGATGGTACAAGGAAGTCTGGCGTGCTGCAGTCCATGGGGTCCCAAAGAGTTGGACACGACTGAGCGACTGAACTGAACTGATTCTCTTGGTTCATCCTACCCTCTCTTCCCCCCACTCCATGTTCCACTGAGAATCTAGAATAGGTACTGACGAACCTATTTGCAGGACAGGAATACAGCAATAGATGCCAGACACGGAGAATGGACACGTGGGCACAATGGGGGAAGGAGAAGGCAGGATGAACTGAGAGAGCAGAGGGCTGTCCATCTTTCACGAGCTCACTTTCCCACTCTCTGAGATGAATAACCTTCTCTCCTATGCCTCTCCCAAGTCCTCCTCCACCCACAGCTGCATCTGATAATCTTGCCTCATAGTTGAGAAAAATAGAAGTTACCAGAAGCAAATTCCCCGAGCTTATCACCAGCCATGCTCAAGCCTGAGGTATTTGTACTCATTTTTCTCCTTATTTTAACCTACCGTGACAGAGGAAGTGTGCTCAGGCCTAACCAAGGCCAGCCCCTCCACTTGGGCTTTGAATTCCATCCTGCTGACCCATCTAGCCTTCTGAAGAACCTCACTTCCCTAGTTATACCCTTTATGGAATATGCCAGGCTCTGTCCCTCTCTACCAGACCATTCCCATTAAGTGGCAAAAATGCTCGAATGCCTGCCCTCATCAGAAAGCCAGTTTGATCTCTGTAGTGCCTATACCATCTTCTATCCTCCACTAAAGGCCAAATTTGCCAGGAGTTATAGACACAATGTTTTCAATTGTGGTTCTGGAGAAGACTCTTGAGAGTCCCTTGGACAGCAAGGAGATCAAGTCAATCCTAAAAGAAATCAACCCTGAATATTCACTGGAGAGACGGATGCCAAAGCTGACGATCCAATAGTCTGGGCACCTGAAGTGAACAGCCAACTCAGGAAAAGACCCTGATGTTGGGAAAGATTGAGGGCTGAAGGAGAAGGGGGCAAGAGAGGATGAGATGTTTGGATGGCATCACCGACTCAGAGGACATGAGTTTAAGCAAACCCAGGAGAGAGTGAAGCACAGGGAAGCCGGGCATGTCGCAGTCCCTGGGGTTACAGAATCAGATGAACTTAGCTCAACTGAACAACAAAATAATTGCCATCTACATGTCAGAACTACCAAATGTATATTTGTACTCTAGACAGCTCCTCTGAGATCCATCTTTCCAAATTCAAAACTCATTTTCCTTGATATCTCAAGTATAAATTGTCTAAAGTTTTTTAACATCTTTTATTCTCCTCCCTGCCTCTTGTTATCTCAGTTCAGTTTAGTCGCTCAGTCGTGTCCGACTCTTTGTGACCCCATGAATCGTAGCACACCAGGCCTCCCTGTCCATCACCAACTCCCAGAGTTCACCCAAACTCGTGTGCACTGAGGTGGTGATGCGATCCAGCCATCTTATCCTCTGTTGTCCCCTTCTCCTCCTGCCCTCAATCCCTCCCAGCATCAGAATCTTTTCCAATGAGTCAGCTCTTCGCATGAGGTGGCCAAAGTACTGGAGTTTCAGCCTCAGCATCAGTTCTTCCAATGAACACCCAGGACTGATCTCCTTTAGGATGGACTAGTTGGATCTCCTTGCAGTCCAAGGGACTTTCAAGAGTCTTCAGCAACACAGTTCAAAAGCATCAATTCTTCAACACTCAGCTTTATTCATAGTCCAACTCACATCCATACATGACCACTGGAAAAACCATAGCCTTGACCAGACAGACCTTTGTTGGCAAAGTAATATCTCAGCTTTTAATATGCTGTCTAGGTTGGTCATAACTTTCCTTCCAAGGAGTAAGCATCTTTTAATTTCATGGCTGCAGTCACCATCTGCAGTAATTTTGTAGCCAAAAATAAATAAATAAATAAAGTCTGACACTGTTCCACTGTTTCCCCATCTATTTCCTATGAAGTGATGGGACCAGATGTCATGATCTTAGTTTTCTGAATGTTGAGCTTTAAGCCAGCTTTTTCACTTTCCTCTTTCACTTTCATCAAGAGGCTTTTTAGTTCACTTTCTGCCCTAATCACTCACTTAGAGCCAGACATCCTGGAATGTGAAGTCAAGTAGGCCTTAGAAAGCATCACTATGAACAAAGCTAGGGGAGGGATGGAATTCCAGTTAAGCTATTTCAAATCCTAAGAGATGATGCTGTGAAAGTGCTACACTCAATATGCCAGCAAATTTGGAAAACTCACCAGTGGCCACAGGACTGGAAAAGGTCAGTTTTCATTCCAGTCCGAAAGAAAGGCAATGCCAAAGAATGCTCAAACTACCACACAATTGCACTCATCTCACATGCTAGTAGAGTAATGCTCAACATTCTCCAAGCCAGGCTTCAGCAATACGTGAACCATGAACTTCCTGATGTTCAAGCTGGTTTTAGAAAAGGCAGAGAAACCAGAGATCAAATTGCCAACATCTGCTGGATCATGGAAAAAGCAAGAGAGTTCCAGAAAAACATCTATTTCTGCTTTATTGATTATGCCAAACCTTTGACTGTGTAGATCACAATAAACTGTGGAAAATTCTGAAAGAGATGGGAATACCAGACCCCCTGACCTGCCTGTTCTCTGCTGCTGCTACTAAATCACCTGAGTCATGTCCAAATCTGTGTGACCCCACAGGTAGCAGCCCACCAGTCTCTGCCGTCCCTGGGATTCTCCAGGCAAGAACACTTGAGTGCATTGCCATTAAGTGTCATCCCATCAACTCGATGGCTCTAACCAGAAATCACCCCTTCACTGGTGTCCAACATCCAAGCAACCAATAACACACTCTCATGTTTTTTCTCTTTTCTTCATTTCTGCTCTCAGCACTGTGATCCAAGCTACCATACTCACCGGGATTACTGGAATCTGTCCCTCCTGTTCTCATCACTTTATTGCTGCCTCCTCTGCAATGCTGGTGCATTCTCCATCTATGAAAAAGGAGCTTCTTGAAGTAAAACTTGAATCACATTGGTATATTTATCTAGCACACTCCACCCTCACCAAACACACACACACACACACACACACACACTTTAGGGTCTACCACTTGCTCATTACATTAGAATCCCCAGAACATAATTCCATATTGGCACATAAGTGGAAGACCACAAATATTGGTCAAATAAATCAATGAAGTGGACCTATGAGGAATTCTAGGATCATTTGTAATCTAGGCAAGGCAAGCTGATAAATTAACAGAGTTGGAAGGAAGCCAGAGCACACCTGTAAAGGGAGGCAAAAATAAAAGCCAAGAAATACTAGGGAACTTGATAAAAGCAAACACTCGTCATGGTTGGAAAGCGTCTGGCATAGGGCCTGACCTTCAAAGGCATGACTATCATTAGAGCGGTTTGGTGGTGGTAGCTGAAACTGTGGTAGTATTCGGTAGTGTTCGGGGGAAGCCCTAAGCCTTCTGGCATCCCCAAGATCAGCCAGTCTTTGGGGAATCAAGCTGTGTGACTGGGAAGAAGTATAGAAGGCTGGTATCTTCTGACTCCTCAGTTCAGTTCAGTCACTCAGTTGTGTCTCTTTGTGACCCCATGAATCGCAGCACGCCAGGCTTCCCTGTCCATCACCAACTCCTGGACTTCACTCAGATTCACGTTCATTGAGTCGGAGATGCCATCCAGCCATCTCATCCTCTGTCTTCCCCTTCTCCTCCTGCCCCCAATCCCTCCCAGCATCAGAGTCTTTTCCAGTGAGTCAACTCTTTGCATAAGGTGATCAAAGTAATGGAGTTTCAGCTTCAGCATCAGTCCTTCCAATGAACACCCAGGACTGTTCTCCTTTAGAATGCACTGGTTGAATCTCCTTGCAGTCCAAGGGAATCGCAAGAGTCTTCTTCAACACCGCAGTTCAAAAGCATCAATTCTTCAGTGTTCAGCTTTCTTCACAGTCTAACTATCATATCTATATATGACCACAGGAAAAACCATAGCCTTGACTAGACAGACCTTTATTCACAAAGCAATGTCTCTACCTTTAAATATGTTATCTAGGTTGGTCATAACTTTTCTTCCAAGGAGTAAGCATCTTTTAATTTCATGGCTGCAATCACCATCTGCAGTGATTTTGAAGCCAAAAAAAATAAATAAACTCTGACACTGTTCCCACTGTTTCCCCATCTATTTCCCATGAAGTGATGGGACCAGATGCCATGATCTTCGTTTTCTGCATGTTGAGCTTTAAGCCAACTTTTTCACTCCTCTCTTTCATCTTCATCAAAAAGCTTTTTAGTTCTTATTCACTTTCTGCAATAATGGTCCTATCATCTGCATATCTGAGGTTGATATTTCTCCTGGCAATCTTGATTCCAATTTGTGCTTTTTCCAGCCCAGCATTTCTCATGCACATGTCCTTAGGGCAGGTTGAGGGATCTCTTGAGTTCCCTTGAATTTGGGTTGTTTATTCAAGAAGTTCTCTAATACTGAACATATGATGAGCTACTGTGGGATGGTCTCTGTTCTTACAGATGGAAAAATAACACACCTATCGCACATTCGTATGGCTCCTCTTAGGGTTACTGTTCTGTTATTTGCAAATTTGGCCCTGGTTCTGGCACATAGTGGAAGCCTGAAAACTCTATGTGGAAATAAATTCAACTGATAAGAATCTTCCAAGAAATGGATTCAGTTCAGTTCAGTTCAGTTCAGTCGCTCAGTCGTGTCCGACTCTTTACAACCCCATGAACTGCAGCACGTCAGGCCTCCCTGTTCATCACCATCTCTCAGAGTTCACTCAGACTCACGTCCAACGAGTCCGTGATGCCATCCAGCCATCTCATCCTCAGTCGTCCCCTTCTCCTCCTGCCCCCAATCCCTCCCAGCATCAGTCTTTTCCAATGAGTCAATCCTTCACATGAGGTGGCCAAAGTACTGGAGTTTCAGCTTTAGCATCATTCCTTCCAAAGAAATCCCAGGGCTGATCTCCTTCAGAATGGACTGATTGGATCTCCTTGAAGTCCAAGGGACTCTCAAGAGTCTTCTCCAACACCACAGTTCAAAAGTATCAGTTCTTCGGTGCTCAACCTTCTTCACAGTTCAACTCTCACATCCATACATGACCACAGGAAAAACCATAGCCTTGACTAGACGGACCTTAGTCGGCAAAGGAATGCCTCTGCTTTTGAATATACTATCTAGGTTGGAGATCCAACCACTCCATTCTAAAGGAGATCAGCCTGGGCTCGGGTGCGTGATGGCTCCTCCAGCATACATGTACACAACCAAATATTACTCAACCGTTAAGCAGAATGAAATAATGCCATTTGTAGCAACATGGATGAACCTGGAGAGTGTCATACTGAGTGAAGTAAGTCAGACAGAGGAGAAATATGATAGACATTCCTTATACGCGAGATAGAAACAGAAATGATACAAATGAACTTACTTTCAAAACTGAAAGAGATTCTCATAGCTACAAAACAAACATGGTTCCCTGGGGAAAAGGAAAGGATAGGGAGTTTGGGCATGTCATGTACACACTGCTACATTCCAAATGGATAACCAACAAGGACCTACTGTATAGCACACAGAACTCTCTCTACTAAGTATTATGTGCCAGCCTGGATGAGAGGATGGTTTGGAGAGTCGGACACAACTGAGCGATTTCACTTTCCCTTTTCACTCTCATGCACTGGAGAAGGAAATGGCAACCCACTCCATTGTTCTTGCCTGGAGAATCCCAGGGACGGGGGAGCCTTGTGGGCTGCCATCTAAGGGGTCACACAAAGTCGGACATGACTGAAGACACTTAGCAGCTTAGCAGAGTGGGAATCAAAAAAATGTAGAATTAATCCATTTCTATCCCACATTGAAGGTCAGGAACAACGGCGGTAAGGAGATATCCCTCATCCAAGGTAAGGAGCAGTGGCTGTGCTTTGCTGGAGCAGCCATAAAGAGATACCCCACGCCCAAGGTAAGAGAAACCCAAGTAAGATGGTAGGTGTTGCAAGAGAGCATAAGAGGGCAAACACACTGAAACCATACTCACAGAAAACTAGTCAATATAATCACACTAGGACCACAGCCTTGTCTAACTAAATGAAACTAAACCATGCGCACGGGGCAACCCAAGACGGGTGGGTCATGGTGGAGAGGGATGACAGGATGTGGTCCACTGGAGAAGGGAATGGCAAGCCACTTCAGTATTCTTGCCTTGAGAATCCCATGAATAGTATGAAAAGGCAAAATGATAGGATACTGAAAGAGGAACTCCCCAGGTCATTAGGTGCCCAATATGCTACTGGAAATCAGTGGAGAAATAACTCCAGAAAGAATGAAGGGATGGAGCCAAAGCAAAAACATTACCCAGTTGTGCATGTGATTTGTGATAGAAGCAAGGTCTGATGCTGTAAAGAGCAATATTGCATAGGAACTGGAATGTCAGGTACATGAATCAAGGTAAATTGGAAGTAGTCAAACAAGAGATGGCAAGAGTGAACGTTCACATTCTAGGAATCAGCGAACTAAAATGGACTGGAATGGGTGAATTTAATTCAGATGACCATTATATCTACTATTGCAGGCAGGAATCTCTCAGAAGAAATGGAGTAGCCATCATGATCAACCAAAGAGACCAAAATGCAGTACTTGGATGCAAACTGAAAAATGACAGAATGATCTCTGTTCTTCTCCAAGTCATACCATTCAATATCACAGTAGTCCAAGTCTATACCCCAACCAGTAATGCTGAAAAAGCTGAAGTTGAAAGGTTCTATGAAGACCTACAAGATCTTTTAGAACTAACACCCAAAAAAGATGTCCTTTTCATTACAGGGGACTGGAATGCAAAAGTAGGAAATCAAGAAACACCTGGAGTAACAGACAAATTTGGCCTTGGAATGCGGAATGAATCAGGGCAAAGACTAATAGAGTTTTGCCAAGAAAATGCACTGGTCATAGCAAACACTCTCTTCCAATAACACAAGAGAAGATTCTACACATGGACATCACCAGATGGTCAACACCGAAATCAGATTGATTAAATTCTTTGCAGCCAAAGATGGAGAAGCTCTATACAGTAAACCAGAACAAGACCAGGAGCTGACTGTGGCTCAGATCATGAACTCCTTATTACCAAATTCAGACTCAAATTGAAAAAGGGAAAACCACTAGACCATTCAGGTATGACCTAAATCAAATCCTTTATGATTATACGGTAGAAATGAGAAATAGATTTAAGGGCCTAGATCTGATAGATAGAGTGCCTGATGAACTATGGAATGAGGTTAGTGACATTGTACGGGAGATAGAGATCAAGACCATCCCCATGGAAAAGAAAGGCAAAAAAGCTAAATGGCTGTCTGGGGAGGCCTTAAAAATAGCTGTGAAATGAAGAGAAATGAAAAGCCAAGGAGAAAAGGAAAGATATAAGCATCTGAATGCAGAGTTCCAAAAAGTAGCAAGAAGAGATAAGAAAGCCTGCTTCAGCAATCAGTGCAAAGAAATAGAGGAAAAGAACAGAAAGGGAAAGACTAGAGATCTCTTCAAGAAAATCAGAGATACCAAGGGAACATTTCATGCAAAGATGGGCTCGATAAAGGACAGAAATGGTCTGGACCTAACAGAAGCAGAAGATATTAAGAAGTGGTGGCAAGAATACACGGAATAACTGTACAAAAAAGATCTTCACGACCCAGATAATCACGATGATGTGATCAGTCATCTAGAACCAGACATCTTAGAATGTGAAGTAAAGCGGGCCTTAGAAAGCATCACTATGAACAAAGCTAGTGGAGGTGATGGAATTCCAGTGGAGCTGTTTCAAATCCTGAAATATGAGGCTGTGAAAGTGCTGCACTCAATATGCCAACAAATTTGGAAAACTCACCAGTGGCCACAGGATTGGAAAAGGTCAGTTTTCATTCCAGTCCCAAAGAAAGGTAATGCGGAAGAATGCTCAAACTACTGCACAATTGGACTCATCTCACATGCTAGTAAAGTAATGCTCAAAATTCTGCAAGCCAGGCTTCAGCAGTACTTGAACTGTGAACCCCTTGATGTTCAAGCTGGTTTTAGCAAAGGCAGAGGAACCAGAGATCAAATTGACAACATCCGCTCGATCATGGAAAAAGCAAGAGAGTTCCAGAAAAACATCTATTTCTGCTTTACTGACTATGCCACAGCCTTTGACTGTGTGGATCACAATAAACTGTGGAAAATTCTTCAAGAGATGGGTATACCAGACCACCTAACCTGCCTCTTGAGAAATCTGTATGCAGGTCAGGAAGCAACAGTTAGAACTGGACATGGAGCAACAGACTGGTTCCAAATAGGAAAAGGAGTCCGTCAAGGCTGTATATTGTCACCCTGCATATTTAACTTCTATGCAGAGTACATCATGAGAAACGCTGGACTGGAAGAAACACAAGCTGGAATCAAGATTGCTGGGAGAAATATCAATAACCTCAGATATGCAGATGATACCACC
>SJYC01112342.1:0-90219 GCA_006408675.1 Madoqua kirkii | reverse complement strand
TCTGGAAAATTCTGAGAGAGATGGGAATACCAGACCACCTAACCTGCCTCTTGAGAAATCTGTATGCAGGTCAGGAAGCAACAGTTAGAACTGGACATGGAGCAACAGACTGGTTCCAAATAGGAAAAAGAGTCCGTCAAGGCTGTATATTGTCACCCTGCATATTTAACTTCTATGCAGAGTACATCATGAGAAACGCTGGACTGGAAGAAACACAAGCTGGAATCAAGATTGCTGGGAGAAATATCAATAACCTCAGATATGCAGATGATACCACCTTTATGGTAGAAAGTGAAGAGGAACTAAAAAGCCTCTTGATGAAAGTGAAAGAGGAGAGTGAAAAAGTTGGCTTAAAGCTCAACATTCAGAAAACAAAGATCATGGTATCCGGTCCCATCACTTCATGGGAAATAGATGGGGAAACAGTGGAAACAGTGTCAGACTTTATTTTTATTTTTATTTTTTTGGCTCCAAAATCACTGTAGATGGTGACTGCAGCCACGAAATTAGAAGATGCTTACTCCTTGGAAGAAAAGTTATGACCAACCTAGATAGCATATTCAAAAGCAGAGACATTCCTTTGCCGACTAACGTCTGTCTAGTCAAGGCTATGGTTTTTCCTGTGATCATGTATGGATGTGCGAGTTGGACTGTGAAGAAGGCTGAGCCTCGAAGAATTGATGCTTTTGAACTGTGGTATTGGAGAAGACTCTTGAGAGTCCCTTGGACTGCAAGGAGATCCAACCAGTCCATTCCGAAGGAGATCAGCCCTGGGATTTCTTTGGAAGGAATGATGCTAAAGCTGAAACTCCAGTACTTTGGCAAAGAGTTGACTCATTGGAAAAGACTCTGATGCTGAGAGGGATTGAGGGCAGGAGGAGAAGGGGACGACATAGGATGAGATGGCTGGATGGCATCACGGACTCGATGGACGTGAGTCTGAGTGAAAACCCCGGGAGTTGGTGATGGACAGGGAGGCCTGGTGTGCTGCGATTCATGGGGTTGTAAAGAGTCGGACATGACTGAGCGACTGAACTGAACTGATGATACAAGTGTTAACCAATAGAACTATAATGCAAGCCACAAATGTGAGTCACATATATACTTTAAAATACTCTAGTATTGACACTAGCAAAGGTAAAAAGAAACAGGTAAAATTAATTTTAATAATATTGTTATTTAACTCCATATATAAAACATTACCATTTGTATATTATTCAATATCAAAATTTTAATGATATATTTACCATTCCTTTTTCTGGTACTGTCATTGAAATCTGTTTTGTGTTTTGTACTCATATCCCATCTCCATTAAAACTAGCCACATTTCAAGTGCTCAATGGCCAGATGTGAACTGTGGCTACCATATTGGATGTTTTTTTAGGTTGCTATTAGTAGCTCAATCAGAGAAGGCAATGGCACCCCACTCCAGTACTCTTGCCTGGAAAATCCCATGGACGGAGGAGCCTGGTAGGCTGCAGTCCATGGAGTCGCTAAGAGTCGGACACGACTGAGCAACTTCACTTTCACTTTTCATTTTCATGCATTGGAGAAGCATATGGCAGCCCACTCCAGTGTTCTTGCCTGGAGAATCCCAGGGACGGGGGAGCCTGGCAGGCTGCCGTCTACGGGGTCGCACAGAGCCGGACACGACTGAAGCAACTTAGCAGCAGTAGCTCAATAAGTGGTGTCTGACTTTTTGTGACCCCGTGAACTGAAGCCTGCCAGGCTTCCCTGTCCATAGATTTCTCCAGGCAAGAATATTGGAATGTGTAGACATTCCCTTCTTCACAGGATCTTCCTGACCCAGGGACTGAACCCAGGTCTCCTGCACTGTAGGTAGATTCTTTACTGTCTGAGTCCCAGGGAAGCCACATTTCAGGTACTCAATGGCCAGATGTGAATTGTGGTTAACATACTGGACAGCTTAGGTCAATATTATTTGTTTTTTAAAGAAATTATTAGAGTATTTTTAGGCTTTGAGTATGGTAAAATTTTGTTCCATGGGTGCTTTAAAAAAAAGGTTTATTCTTTGTTTGCGGATCTCAATGTATTTCTACTAGAAATAGCTTTTAGATTGCCTTTATGCCCTCTTTATCTTAACTCTTGTAACTACTGGATCTGCCAAAGTATAACAAATGTTCCCACTACAAATTTTACTCCATTAGGGTTTTTGCTCTTGCTGTTTATATTAATGTTTTCTGATTATTTCACTTTCTATACTTTAGTACTGTGTTTATTGATGCATATATTCATACCAGTATATTCCATTACAGCATGGAATTCACATACTCCATCATTATAAAAGGTTCTTTTTTGACCTGTTTAGCATCTTTTGCCTTGAGTTCTAATTTCCTGATATTAACACTAAGAACTCTCTGGATTCTTTGGTATTTCCTTGGCCTGTATACCTCTGCCCACTATTACACTTTCAACTCTGTATGTTGCTTCATTTTACATCTAGTCTCTAAATAGCTTTAGTAAGCTCAGTCATGAATCTGTGGGCTTATAGACTCCGATTAAAGAACCGTCTCTCTTCTACAGCCACTGTAACTATTGAGCCTTGGAGAACCATGAAGCTCTCCCGCATATTCTTCTTAATAACATTAATTCCCTACAGCACACTGCAGTCTGAAAAATCACTCTCTTACCTATTATCTGCTTAATCTTCACAACTACCTTTGCAGTAGAAAGAGCAGACACTGTCACTCATGGTGAATCTGAACATGCAGTGCAAGCTGCTCAGGTATTATAGTTCCGGGTGTAAGTTAGCTCATGTGCTTCAGAAGCTAATTCAGTGGAAAGAATGTGGGTCAGCAGACATGCAGATGGGGGAAACAGGGGGACTCCTGGAGTGTTGCATCTTTCTTCTTTTTTTCTTAGGTATAGAGAGGTTTAGCCTTTTGTTCATTCAAAACACAGTTATGAACTATACTGTATATGAAGAACTTTGTCAGGCAGTCAGCACATAAAGTTGAATAAGACATCATTCCTGGGGCTTCCCTGGTGATGCAGCGGATAAGAATCTGCCTGTCGATGCAGGAGACATGGCTTTGATCCCTGGTCGAGAAGATCCCACATGCTGTGGAGCAGCTAAGCCAGTGAACCGCAACTACCGAGCCTGTGCTCTAGAGCCTGGGAGTGGCAGCCACCGAGCCCACATGCCCTAGAGCCTGCCCGCAGCATGCCCACAGCAGAGACGCTGCCATCATCAGAAGCCCGTGCGCTGCGGCTAGAGAGCAGCGCCCACTCACTACAATTAGACAAGAGCCCGTGCGGCACCAGAGGCCCAGCACAGCCAAAAGAAAGAAAGAAACTTAAAAACATAACGGACATCATCTCTGCTCCATGGCACTCACAGTATACTGTAATGACTCTCAAATTTGGCTCATCATCAAAACTGACTTGAAAAAAACGTTTTTCATTAAGGAGTCCCTTGGTATCCCCCAGATATTCTCAAGAACCGCAGGGCTAAGGCCCAGAAATCCGTTTCACTGTTTCACAGTTTCACCTTCCCACACAGAGTGCTGAAGACTGGCCATTCAAAGGAAACAGTGAGCTACTGGCACGTCTAGGAATTCTGACCGTAGCTTCCTTACACCACAGCATTCAGCCTCACAGTGACGCGGGCGTGGGCTATCTTCACTCGCAAAGGTCAGAATGAGAAGCAAAGGGATTTCCTAAGCCTACAGCCAGTGACTGGTGGAGTGGAGCCTAGAACTGAGCGGAGTTCACTTCTCTAAGACCTGCAGTCTTTGCTCTCCACACACTTCATGAAACCAAAGAAGGAAACGTCTGCGTGAGCTGCTCTCTTCGACTCCATGGAACGCAGACCAGAATGGTAGCACATAAGCGAAGAGTAGAGGAGGACAGAGAGAAAATCCTAGCCTGTTACTGAGAGACTGGCCAAGAGCCTGCCACAGTATCTGGCTTATAATAAGAGCTCACTCAATAAACATTTTTCAGCTGAACTGAAAGACTTGGGCTGACTACCAACGGAAAAGGGCCAAGCTAGATTAACACTGTAACTCCCCAAGTCAAGAACTCAAGGCCTGGGATGATGCTAATAGCCAGTCAGTCAGTCGGCTCACCCACAGAAGGCAATGGCACCCCACTCCAGTACTCTTGCCTGGAGAATCCCATGGACAGAGGAGCCTGGTGGGCTGCAGTCCGTGGGGTCGCACAGAGTCGGACACGACTGAAGCGACTTAGCAGCAGTAGCAGCAGCAGTCAACTCACTAAATGCCAGGTACTATTAAAATGTTACATTAAATATATATGTTACAGCTATACATGTAAAATAAAAGTTAATCCTTACAATAACTTTATGAGGAGGGAATTATTATTAAGCCTATTTTCTAGAAGACAAAACTGAGGGACAGAGAAGTTAGCTAATTTTTTCAAGGCCACAAAGCTAAAAGCTGTTGGAGGCAGAATTTGAATGCATCGAGCAACTTCACTTTCACTTTCCACTTCATGCACTGGAGAAGGAAACGGCACCCCACTCCACTGCTCTTGCCTGGAGAATCCCGGGGACGGGGGAGCCTGGGGGCTGCAGTCCGTGGGGTCGCACAGAGTCGGACACGACTGAAGCGACTTAGCAGCAGCAGCAGTCTTGCCCCAGACACCATGGGTTCAACCACTTCATACAGTGACTGTAATGTATCGGATTTCCAGCCTTTAGCCATTTTCACGGTCAGATTAAATTATGGTAGTTTTAGGGTCTACATTTTTTTTAGCTGTACCATGTTCTCCACAGCCCCAAAACTCAGCTAGGAAAATTACATTTAGTTACTTCCCCATTGACCTTGGCCTGATTTGAGCACACATCAGGCTACCTTATGCTTTTCTGCCTCAGGGACTTCTCCAAAACCAAGGAAACCTGCTCAGCCTTAATTCAAGTACAGCCTGCTGGCTTGAAGATGCTCACACTCCCAGAGGCAGCCTTCATCCAGAGGCAGTGAGGACTGATGAGCACATGTCATCATCCGTAAGAGGAACAGTTCTGAGACACGTTTCTCAACATCAGCACCACTGACATTTGAGGCTGAACTATTCCTTGTTGTGGGGGTTGTCCTGTATATTGTAGGATATTTATCAGCAACCTGGATCCCAGTAGCCCTCCCTAGCTGTGACATCTGTAAATTCTCCATACATTGCCAAATGCCACTGAGAAAAATCTCTTGGTTAGAAACCACTGAACTATATGGATTGATAGAGGATACCCAAGGCTGCCCAAAACAGTGACTAATTCAGTGACATAGCCTTTACTGGTTTTTCTCCCATCCTTTCTTTCTACTTCCTGGGGTCACCTTCCATATAAACATCGCACTTAAAACCTTGCCTTGGGCTTTGTTTTCAGGGGAACTCAAATTCAGATATTAGATTAACAAATAGTCCTTAATTATACTGATATAAAAGACCATAACTTATGAAAATTTATGTCATTAATCTTCTAAAAAGACTAAGTGGTGAAGAATTGATGTTTTTGAACTGTGGTGCTGGAGAAGACTCTTAAGAGTCCCTTGGACAGCAAGGAGATCAAACCAGTCAATCCTAAAGGAAATCAACCCTGAATATTCATTGGAAATTCTGATGCTGAAGCTCCAATACTTTGACCACCTGATGCAAAGAGCTGACTCACTTGAAAAGACCCTGATGCTGGGAAAGACTGATGGCAGGAGGAGAAGGGGACAACAGAGGATGAGATGGTTGGATAGTATCATTGATTTGACCGACACAAGTCTGAGCAAACTCCAGGAGATAGTGAAGGACAGGGAAGCCTGGCATCTGCAGTTCCTAGGGTCACAGAATTGGACATGACTCAGTGACTGAACGACAAAAAATCTAAAAACAAAGGGAAGACTCACACATGATTCTGTCTGAGACTTTCAGACAAACCCTCAGGGCTCACAGGAGACCACACTTCCAGAACCATGGACTGGATGGCAACCCTGTGCAAGAGGAACCCTGTTTGAATTCTCTCCTTCCATTAGGAGGGTGAGTCACGAATGGAGGGCATCTGGGGATTCAGGGGCTCAGGAGCAGTGGCTCTCAACGCATCTTCGACTTTCCTGAACCAGGATCCCTGAGGTGTCTGAACCTGTTGTATTTTTAATAAAATTAGGTAGTCCTGATGCATGGAAACTAACATCCGTTCCAACAAGCCCATTCACAGGGACAGATTCTGAGTGAGGTTGAGGGACCAAGCAACTCACTCAAGGACCCACAGAGAATATGAAGCTGACTTTCAGGATCAGCTCTTTTGCAGCAGTGGACTCCTCACTGTCATCGCTCCATTCTGAGGGACGGGGGCCACGAAGATGAGAGGCGGACAAAGAGGGCAGGAAGGTCTTGACTGTTTGCTCTGCTCTGGAAGCTGCCCTTCGAGAGAACCCAGATGTTCTCTGATTCATGCCAACGGTTTACATAGAAAGTTCTTGCTCCAGAAATGAAGGTCAAAGGGCACAGTGTCAGGAAGCAATCCCTCATCCAGAGATCTGTTACCTTTTCCAAATTTTGGACTCTATTTCTGTCTCCATTAAGTACAGGTATTTTTCACCTTCTTTGACTCTTACCATCTAGGTATATTATTTGTTCTTTAAAACTTCACTTCATAAAGGGCATTTCCTTTCTTCTTTCCTTAGGTGAACCAAGCCAAAATAATTATAGAGTAGAAAGCATAAGGATGCATTAACAAAACTAAGCTGGAACACTACCAAGGGACACAAGAAAGAAAGGAGAAAACACCCACTGCAACCACAATTCTAAGAGGAATCTACTGACAGCTAGTTTTTATTGAGATGCTAAGCACATCGTTTTATCTACCTGTCAGAACAACTTCATGAGACGAGTATCACCGTTATCAACCCTATTTTATGAATGAAGAAAACGGATTCCATAGAGAACAAGCTCAGGGCTAGACAACCATAGCAGGAAGATGAACCAAGAAGGCCAAGCATCAGACACTTCCTTTCTTCCGATTTTCAGAAATGCCTTCCTGACTACTCAGACTGTTTTCTAAGTCCCTGCACAGATCTTCTTCCACTGGACCACACTACAAGCATAGTTCTTTCTAGGTGCAGTTTAGCGCTTTGGCTCTATAAACTACATATTCTTTTTCTAAAAAGGAGTCAAAGAAATGTTAGAATTGAGGCTTATACTTTTCCAAAACTGCATCGGGAAGGGCTCAACAGAGAACATCTCTCTTCAAACAGATAGAGAAGCTGAGGCCCAGAGAGACAAGGTGTTTGCTCAAGGTCACACAGCAAGCCAGTAGCCAGAGGCAGCTGAAAGTTCACCGTCTCCTGGTGCCTGGTCCAGTGAATGAGAAAGAGCAGAGAGAGACAGAGTAAGCGATACAGACAAGTGGCCCGTCACATGTTTTCTGACTCTGTGATGTCCCAAAACTTGGAATCCACGATTTCATAAATGGAAAAACAAACATTTTCTCAGTAAAACAGAACTGATTTTCCTGTGGGATCAAGTGGCACATACTTCACAATTACGCAGAAAGTTCTCAGGAACAGTGAGGCCCTGGTATGACTTTGTTTCTCTCCTTCCTCCCAAAGTTGCCGTTAAGTGAAGCCGGGGGGTTACTTCCTGTGGGGGCCTCAGGCGGATGCTTTCAGCTTCTGCTGTGAGCTGAACAGATACTGGTAGCCCAAAGCAACAGTATATGGTATTTTATTTTTCTTCAAAGCAAGTGACTTCCACCCCACCAATAAACACTCCCTGTTTGCACTGCTGGATTCTTGGCATCTTGAAACTAGATAAACACTGTTATTTAACACAGATGTGATGTTCCTAACTGATTCTTAGACTGTGGGAAACATAGTGCAACTGATGAAAAATCACTAAAACCTCTCCTAATTTCACTCGAATTATCATCAGTCAGCACTGACTTTCATCACTTTGTTGTCGTTGATTAGTCACCGTGGGCAGGGCCAGCGCAGTAGCATTTTTCTAAAGTTCCCCTGTGTGCACTATCAACGCTGGAATCACTGGTGATGGGCTAAGTTACATTTCCCAAACTTGCATATAATTTTTTTTTTTTAAAAGAAAATCACCTAGTATGACTGATAAAGACACAGAACACAAGGCCCCTGTCTAGATTAGTACATCTTGGATGAAGTCCAAGTCCTTCCAGATAATTCTGTTATTTGGGAAAGTTTTGTGTCTTGCAAGTTTGGGAAGCACTGAATGATGGCACAATTGCACTCATCGCACAGGCTAGTAAAGTCATGCTCAAAATTCTCCAAGCCAGGCTTCAGCAATAAGTGAACCGTGAACTTCCTGATGTTCAAGCTGGTTTTAGAAAAGGCAGAGGAACCAGAGATCAAATTGCCAACATCCGCTGGATCATGGAAAAAGCAAGAGAGTTCCAGAAAAACATCTATTTCTGCTTTATTGACTGTGCCAAAGTTTTTGACTGTGTGGATCACAATAAGCTGTGGAAAATTCTGAGAGAGATGGGAATAACAGACCACCTGATCTGCCTCTTGAGAAACCTGTTTGCAGGTGAGGAAGCAACAGTTAAAACTGGACATGGAACAACAGACTGGTTTCAAATAGGAAAAGGAGTACCTCAAGGCTGTATATTGTCACCCTGCTTATTTAACTTCTATGCAGAGTACATCATGAGAAACTCTGGGCTGGAAGAAGCATAAGCTGGAATCAGGACTGCTGGGAGAAATATCAATAACCTCAGATATGCAGATGACACCACCCTTATGGCAGAAAGTGAAGAGGAACTAAAGAGCCTCTTGATGAAAGTGAAAGCGGAGAGTGAAAAAGTTATCTCAACATTCAGAAAACTAAGGTCATGGCATCTGGTCCCATCACTTCATGGCAAATAGATGAAGAAATAGTGAAAACAGTGGCTGACTTTATTTTGGGGGGCTTCAAAATCACTGCGGATGGTGATTACAGTCATGAAATTAAAGGACGCTTACTCCTTAGAAGGAGAGTTATGACCAACCTAGACAACATATTAAAAAGCAAAGACATTACTTTGCCAACAAAGGCCCATCTAGTCAAGGCTATGGTTTTTCCAGTAGTCATGTATGAATGTGAGAGTTGGACTATAAAGAAAGCTGAGTGCTGAAGAATTGATGCTTTTGGACTGTGGTGTTGGAGAAGACTCTTGAGAGTCCCTTGGACTGCAAGGAGATCCAACCCGTCCATCCTAAAGGAGATCAGTCCTGAATATTCATTGGAAGGACTCATGCTGAAGCTGAAACTCCAATACTTTGGCCACCTGACTCATTTGAAAAGACCCTGATGCTGGGAAAGATTGAGGGCAGGAGGAGAAGGGGATGACAGAGGATGAGATGGTTGGATGGCGTCACCGGCTCAATGGACATAAGTTTGAGTGGACTCCAGGAATTCGTGATGGACAGGGAGGCCTGGCACGATGCAGTTCATGGGGTCTCAAAGAGTCGGACACGACTGAGCCGCTAAACTGAACTGAATGAACTAAATGATGGCTAGATTTGTAATCACATCCAGGAGACCCACCACATATATGACCAGCAGCTTAGAAGACATAAGGAGGTTTCCATCAACCTCAGAAGAAAACCTGAGTTCCCCTTCATAAGACTCTTCCATGAGGCAGGCCTCTCTCCGTCCTTACCTGCTGGACAGTGACAGTGACTCACCTCCACAAATCTGCTCATTTATTGCCCCCACCCAGCCTGGCCCCTTTCTCTCAAACCGAGCTCTCTTAAGCCTGACTGTCCTTCTGGGTTGAAGTCCAGTTCCAGAATTCCTTATCATACCAATCCACTCTGACTTCTCCCTTCTCTAAGCTCCTACATCATGAGAGCTGCTGATGGTGGTGTAACTATATTCATCCTGATTTGCTTAAGCGTTCCACACAGGTGTCTTGTCTCCCTAGATTATAAATCCTTTGGGGGCTCTGCCAAGACTAGAGCAGATCCTGGGTATCGCTGGTAACGGGAAAGCTGCATGAATCAATGTCAAGGTTAGGCTCAGGGAGGGGAGGCTGTCTTGCTCCCCACTGTACTCTCAATGCTCCACGTAGCACCAGCACACAGCAAGCACTCAACAAATAGCCACTGAATCTGTGAATAACTAAATGAATACACTTCAAGCATTAAATGAGTATTCAGCACATACAGAGATGAAATCATGATCTAAGAGTCTAACCTAAATATAACTCATGACTTAGATCTGTTCTAGTCTATACCCATGGTTCTCACACTTAATGGTCTCAGAATCCACTTTCACTCATAAATTGATTGAGAATCTTAAAAAGCTTTTGCTTACATGGGTCATACCTACTGATATGGAGTGTGTTATGAATTCAGTTCAGTTCAGTTCAGCCGTGTCCGACTCTTTGTGACCCCATGGACCACAGCACGCCAGGCCTCCCTGTCCATCAGCAACTCCCAGAATTGACCGAAACTCATGCCCATTGAGAGGGTGATACCATCCAACCATCTCATCCTCTGTCGACCCCTTCTCTTCCTGCCTTCAATCTTTCCCAGCATCAGGGTCTTTTCAAATGAGTCAGCTCTTTGCATCAGGTGATCAAAGTATTATGAATTAAAACTGATCATTTGAGAATATTTATTTTAAAACAACAGTAAAAAACCCATTACATTGTAATGGGTTAACACAAAGAACATATTTTTATGAAAGTGTTTTTCAAAAGGGCTTCTCTGATATCTCAGTTGGTAAAGAATCCATCTGCAATGCAGGAGACCCCAGTTCGATTACTGGGTCGGGAAGACCCACTGGAGAAGAGACAGGCTACCCACTCCAGTATTCTTGGGCTTCCCTCATGGCTCAGTTAGTAGAGAATCCACCTGCAATGTGGGAGACTGGATTCAATCCTTGGGTTGGGAAGATCCCCTGAAGAAGGGAAGAGCTACCCACTCCAGCATTCTGGCCTGGAAAATTCCATGCATTGTAGTCCATGGAGTTGCAAAGAGCAAAACCAAAAATAACTTACTGCGAAAAGTGGCAACTTTTTTTTTTTTTTTTTTTCCATTTTGGAGATCTCTTTAATGTTTGGCTTAAGAAAAGCCAACAGTTTTTCAGGTCTGCTTCTGCATTCAACTTGCTGCCTCTGGAAAACTCCACTGTGCACTTGTGAGAGGATGAGAGTGAAAAAACTCCGTAATATCTCCGTATCACTATGAAAATAGTCTTGGCCTCATGGACTCCTTGAAAGGGTCTAAGGGACCCCTAAGGATCCCCAGACCACACTTTGAGGATCACTGCTAAGTACATTTCATAATACATGTTCTACAGACAGTAGGGAAAATTGATCAAAGGATTTACTTTTCTTTTTTCAAAAGAGATATTAAGTTTTATCCCATTAGGATAAATCCTTTTATTCTAGGATGTCATTGGTAGAGAAACTGGCAGGCACATTTTCATTAAATGATTAAAATACCATCAGTTCAGTTCAGTTCAGTAGCTCAGTCGTGTCCAACTCTTTGCGACCCCATGGACTGTAGCCTACCACACTCCTCCATCCATGGGATTTTCCAAACAAGAGTACTGGAGTGGGTTGCCATTTCCTTCTCCAGAGGATCTTCCTGACCCAGGGATAGAATCTGGGTCTCCCGCATTGTAGGCAGACATTGTGGCTTTACTGTCTGAGCCACCAGGGAAGTAATATCATAGTTGTTAAAATCTACAAAAAGCTTATCTTCACGAAACAGAAAATGCATCACAGCAGCACAAAACTGCAGTTTCTGTAATGTTCCTTCTGACTTACCTCCCATCATCTCCTGCATCCTTAACTGGGCCTTTCAGATCATCAGGAGTTCTAGCAAGAAAACCGAGAGTAATGTGAGATGGCAGGTGAATGAAGCTTTTAATTCTTATAACTGGAGACGTAGCCAAAGAGTTTCCCCACCCAAGTCTTTTCCTTTTTGTCCTCCTGTCCCTGAAAACTTAAGGTTGCTAAAAAAGTAATTTACATTGAATGGCTCTGAAATGACAACTTATCTCCTTGGTGGTCAGTGAAAATACAACTCAGAGTTCATTTCACTGTGCAAGTTCAGAAATCCAGCTACTTGGATTTAAATCCTGGTTCCTTTACTTACTAGCTTTGTGACTTAAAGCAAGTTACTGAAACTCTCTGGCCTCATGTGTAAGATGAAAATGATCACTGTACCTAGCTCTTAAAAGTATGATGAGGATTAAATTAATTCACATATGTAGAGTACTTAAAATAGTGCATGATATGTAGCAAATTGTCAATAACTACTGGCTATCTTAAAGTTTCTTAAGAGGAAATAGAAATGTAAATTTCTACAATTGATTCCATTCCCCATAATTTAGCATGACTTATAAAGATCTGTTTGTAGTTGCAATTTCAAGGCTGAATTCACTTAAAATAGCTAAAAGGGTTGATTGATTGAAGTACCATCATGGAGTCATCAGCAAACAAATCAAAACTGAGGCTTGAAAATCCATACTACAAAGAGACTGTGGGAAACACCTCCTTTCCCAAAAGTGTTTTTGCATGTAGTCGTCATCAGCCTTGCTCCAGCAAGTGCTAAACGGCTATCAAATGTAAGTTGACCCCCAGGTTAATTGCACACCAAGAGGAATTGTTATGGTCAGGCATTTATTGGCACTAACAGATTAAGCAAACTCACACTGAGCACCCCTCCACATAAACTCTAGGAGGTGATGAGGGCTGTGGAGAGCCCCACATGCATGGGACAGTGAGTAATACAAGTAAGACATCCTAAACACTCAAACACAGGCAGTAAATAAAAATGCTTACAAAAGAGGAAAGAGAAGGTCATTCTGACTTGAAGAATCTGGGAGGACTTTGCTAAGGTGGTAGCTCTGAGGTGGGTGTTGAGAAATGGGTGAGATTTCACCATAAGGACATGAGAGAAAGCAAGAAAGGACATGGCAGAAAGCAAGATCAGGCACAGCAGACAGCTATCCCAGGAGCATAAGGCAACAGTGAGAAAGGATGTTTGGAATGGAGCACAGCACATCTTCCATGCTAGGCTGATAGTCTAGAGGCCACTGGACAAGCGAGAGGGCAGTCTTAGTCACAAAGGCTGTAAAGCTGTGTTATTCACACCATAGTGTTTGTCTCTGATATACTGCAGGATGGACGAAAGAGAGGGCACTGGAGGAGAGGAAAACAGTTGTGAGACCACGGCAGCAGTCCAATGAGAGCGGTGGTTGGGGCATCTGCAACTGGAAGAGGAAAAGAGAATGCGACATTTATTCTAAAAGTAGACTACAGTAGACTGGGGACTAATGAGATGTTAGTGGGAAACTGTTCTGTACTGGACCAGGGATGTGTCTGTTATAAAGGAAAGAATTTTGGAAACAGCTCCAAGAAGGTAAATTTGGAAAGTACATGGGACTGAAGGAAAAGAAAGAACTCATGATTGCCTGATCCAGAGCAGAGGAATGGGGAAGGAAATAACAGCCCCACTAGAAAAATAACAAATAAATAACTCTTACCAATTGATAAGAAAAAGGAATATACCAGGAGAAAAATAGGCTAATATAGACAAGAAAATTATAAAATAAAAATGAAAAATGGCCAAGAAATACAGAAGAAATGCCCAACTGGATTAAAAAGCAAACATAACAAAAATGTGAGATATCACATTTTGCGTCTAAGATTGCAAAAAAAAATAAAAATAATAATAGTACAAAGACTGGTGAGGCAGACACTTGGTTGTCTACCCAACAGCACTTTTCCTTGCTAACAGAACTCTGGATTTGGTGAGTTATCCAGACTCTTCTGACTGGCTTCATTTTTCCAGATCCCAGTCCCACCCGATCCCAGTAAAGAACTTGGATTAGTATGAGCTTCCATTCGTATCAGTGACTGACTTGGGAAGGGACATATGCTCCCATTCTGGCTAATGATATTTGACAGAAACATATTGAGAAAGATGAGAAAGGCTTTAGAAACAGTTTCTTAAATCTTAAAAAGAAAGCTCAAGGTATTTCAATACTCTATGTACCCCTAGATACATGAGGATACAATGAGCTGTTTCAGCTATGTTGAGAAAATGAGGGGACCCAACCAACACGCTGAAAGTGGAACAGAGGAAAGGCAGAAAGAAGCTGGTATCTGATGTCATGTGGCAGCTGAATTAACCTATTTTGAAATCTTCCTATCTTGGGACATCTTGTTATGTAAGATTTTCTTTAAGTCTTATTATGTACATGAGTTTATAGAGAGCCTTATTCTCTTGAAGAGCTTTCAATACATTTCATTTCAGTTAGTTATGAGAACAATTTGTATCTACACAGTAGGTGCTTAATAAATATTTGACGAATGAATGAATAAGTGAGGGTGATAATGGGGCATGCCCAGAAGGACCATAAACTTCAAGTTGGAAAGGACCTCAGAGATCCTGTTGAATCTGAGTTTGTTCACCAGTAAGGAACTGGAAAGTGGAACAGGTTTTGGACTTCCCCGGACCAGACTCCGTCTAACTCACCACTTTCCCCCAGCGCTGTGGCTCCCGAGGTCCAGTTTCCATTTGGCATTGGTTCAGCCAAATAAGGCTCAGGAGTCAAGATCTGCCATCATGGGTCACAGTTCAGTTCAGTTCAGTTCAGTCGCTCAGTCGTGTCTGACTCTCTGCGACCCCATGAATCGCAGTACGCCAGGCCTCCCTGTCCATCACCAACTCCTGGAGTTCACCCAGACTCGCCTCCATTGAGTCAGTGATGCCATCCAGCCATCTCATCCTCGGTCGTCCCCTTCTCCTCCTGCCCCCAGTCTCTCAGGACTGGCTATTTGCCAAAGGCCCCGGTTGCACTAACAATGAGAGAGGATGGATTTCCACCCAGGAAAACTGAGAAAGTGCCCAAACTTAGTATGCAGAAGAGAATCCCTTCCTTCATTCTTTCTAGGGGGTTGCAGCAGAATATGGTGGCAGAAATCCAACCGGGACAGCCTGCTGGGTGTGGCCCTGTGAGTTCCTCTTTCATCACATGAATTTGTTCAAACCAGTTCTGTTGAAAGCTGTGGCTTCATCTGGTGAGATGGTGAGCACAGACACTTTCTCTTGCAGAAGCGGTTCTTCTTGTATCATCCTCAGTATTCCCTCCACATGGGGAATTTTCTCTTTTTATTATTGCATAATTCATGTTCTTGGATTCTGAAATTGGACATGAAATATGCCCTGTCTGCCCTTGAAATGTAAAATTCAAATGTAAGTGAACTACAGAGAAAAAATGTTACACCATAAAGTAAAGATAAATTCCATGGATTTAAAATTTTAGATCTTAAAAAACTATAAAAGTTGTAAGGAAAACACAAATCAATATTCATAACATCTCGTAGTAGTGATACGCTTTCTATATAGCACTTAAGGTAGAAGTCATAGTACAAAAAAGGAATGGATTCAGCTATAATTTTTTTTTAACTCTTGGGAGTGGAAACCTGAAGCCTGGGAACCAAGAGTGGGAAGGTGACTAACTTGTCACTATGCTGTTTTCATGCCTAGAGATTAGCTCTTCTCTTTTTAAGCGGCTTTAACTTTTTTTCACGTTTTGTGCACTTATCTTATTTGTGTCTGTGCTGGCTCTCTGCTGCTGCGCGGGCTTTCCTCTAGTTGCAGCGAGTGGGGGCTGCTCTGGAGTTGTGGTGCCTGGGCTTCTCTCTGCAGTGGTTTCTCTGGTTTCAGAGCCTGGGCTTCAGGGTATGTGGACTTCCATAATCATGCCACGCAGGCTTAGCTGCTCCACAGCACGTAGAGTCTTTCCGGATCAGGGATTGAGCCCACAGCTCCTGCATTGGAAGGTGGTTTCTTAACCACTGGATACCAGAGAAGTCCCTAGATGAGCTTTTCAGATAATAAAATAATAATGCAAAAAATTTAAACTTCCCTAGTCAGAAGATGAAGACAAATTATATTCCAGAAAGAAAACGTATTTGCAACATCTATCACAGAACAGGCTACTATATTTATTTCATGAACGAATAAATATTAATAACGCCATGCAGCCTTTTGTTCAGAAATGGGCTTTGCAGACAGACAAATCAAATCAGCTCCAAGACTCCCTCTTGCCAAATGCAAGACTTAGGCCATGTTCTCTCTTTGCCTCAGTTTCTTTCTCTGCAAAATGAAGATAATACCTCTTAGAGTACAACAAGTGAAATATCTGATCGTTGTCCCCAGGTCCTGGTACGGAGCCCCTTAACCCCTGAGTGATAAGGGGGAGAGAAGCATGACTTGTTCTAACAAGCGGCTCTCGGGGGGCCCCTCAGAGAGGATGGGGATGGTCACTAGAAAGACTAACACTTGATTACAAAACACTTGATTTGTAACGTTCAGTCCTGTCCCCCAGTCTCTATGCAGAATGAGGATGGAGACTGAGTTAATCACCAGTGGCCAGTGATTTAATATAACATGCTCAATGATTACTGAATGAATTCTCCATAAAAACTCCCAAACCACAGAGTTTTGAGAGATTCAGAGTTGGTAAACATGAGGTCTGCTCATGGGAACAGCGGCTCCTGCACCCAAGACCCTTCTGGACTTCACTCTTTGGACCTCTTCATCTGGCTGTTCACTTACACCTTTCATGACAGACCTGTAACAGTAAGTACAGTGCTGTTCTGGGCTGTGAGCCATTTTGGTGATCCATCAAGCCTGAGAATGGGGTTGTGGGAACCCCAATTTACAGCCAGTCCCTCAGTCACTTGATACTTGTAATTAGCATCTAAACTGAAGGCAGTCTTGTAAGACTGAGCCCTTAAACCTGTGACTGATGCTAACTCTAGGTAGTTAGTGTCAGAACTGATGCCTAGCTGGTGTCAGAGATAGAAATGGGATCTTGGCAAAAACATCATATGTTCAATGTCAGGAGGAAAAATATTTCTCTTACATCCTCAGACAGTAACCATGTGAATTAGATGAGATATTGATGCAGGACATTTAGCAAACAGTGGACCTCAATAAAATATTAGTATTATCATTGCTACTAGGGAAAAAAAAAAAAAGATGAACCCAGAAGCTGGAAAATATATGAAGGTCATTATAGGTAGGTAATTCATGAAAGAAGATAAATAAATGATCAATTAACAAATAGGATGCTGAGCCTCATCAATCATCAAAGAAATGCATTTTCAAATAAGGTATCATTTTCTACTTGCTTAATTGCCAAGTATTAAAACTAATGACAATGCCTAGTGCTAGGGGTTCACTTCAATGATATATATAACGTCCTCAACTGCAAAGAGGCAATATCTTAAACATACACTCTTTGACTCCAGAATTTTATTTCTGAGAATGTATCCTAAAGCAAGAAAGTAAAACATAAATTTGCACAAATATTTAACTATAAGAATGCTCATTATGGCACTAGTCATGACAGCAAAGAAAAAAACAAGCCACCTAAACGGTCTGCTTCCAGGCAAACCATTAAGCAAAGTGTGATTCATAGAAGAGTATCATGTAGCTATTACAACAAAAATATTCAATAGCAAGAAAGATGTTCATGATACAGAAAGTGATTAAAGAAAGGTTATAGAATACATAGTATTTAGAATTATATACATATTTGATAAACTACAAAGGTATATATCAAAATATTATAAAATTATGGCAAAATTCTAGGAGGCTGTACTTTGTGCCTTACTGGTAAATTCTGAAATATTTACAATAAACAGTTACTTTTGAAATGATTTTTTTTAAATAAAGTTTATAATTCAATCTTTACTAAGATATTATTAACATAAAGAGTGAAAATGTATCAAGACAATTCTCTTTAAAGTATTCTAAAAAACTAAGATAAAACAATTATTCAAGTGGGCTTTTCTCAGCCTACTCTCAGTTTTTCTTTTTTACTAATTTAGTTCTTTATATGTCACACCTTCTGCATCCATTCATCCATTCACGGATACTTAGATCATTTCCGTATCTTCGCCACTGTAAATCATGCTCAGCGAACAAGGTGGGCACAAACATCTGTTCAGATTAGTTTTGTTTTGTTTTTTTTTCTGATAAATATCCAAGAGTATGGTGACATAAAGAAACAGCCAGAAAAGCTGATTTGGTCAAAAGCTGGTTAGATATTTTTCTTAATTTATAGAGAGAAGTAATGAAGTTTTCGTGAGCTCCTGCTATCCTATTCATGTTTGTGTGTAGGAGATTATTACTAACTCCATACCCAGTGGTCTAACCCTAAGGCCCTGAGCTGATGGCCCCAAACACCTTCAGAGGAGAGCGATGGGGGCCTCAGTGGCCTGACTCCCACTGGGCACGGGCCATGGAGAGGCGGTGTCTTAGTCCATCTGGACTGTTGTGACAACTACCACAGACAGAATGACTTACAACCAGCAGTTCCTTATTTCTCACATTTTGACAGCTGGAAGTCCAGGATCAGGGTGCCAGCCATAGCCTTTTGAGGATAATCCTCTTCTGGGTTTCAGAATTACTGCATTTTCCCATGGCAGATGGAGAAGGAAATGGCCACCCACTCCAGTATTCTTGCCTGGAGAATCCCAGGGACAGAGGAGCCTGGCAGGCTACAGTCCATCGGGTTGCAAGAGTCGGATACGACTTAGCGACTGGATCACCCGTGGCAGAAAGAGGGCACCAGCTCTCCAGGGTCCTGTTATAAGGGTCCTTCCACAATCACGACCTAATCACCTCCCGAATGCCCCGCCTCCTAACGCTGACACACTGGGGGTTAGGATTCCAACATAAGGATTTTGGAGGGACACAGTCAGTCCATTGCAAGCAGTTTCTCTCTCCAGACTCCTAAAGACACAAATGTTTCTGTCTTAAACATTCTACATACCCAGAGTCAGCCAATTAACTGAAAAGCAGAAAACCACAAGTAGAATTTTTAGCAGAGCAGTACTTCAATAAATGAAAAAAAAAAATATTGCCCAATGCTCCTTCTTACCACCATCATTTCCAGTATGCACATTTTTATTTTAGGAGAAAAAAAAAAAAAAAACCTGAGGAAAGGGGATGAAAACTGGAATAAGAACTGACAGTAGCCTTCAAGGACACATGTCTGACCCTGTGACCAAAACCTAGAGAATAATCTCCCTTCACTCTATGCCTAGCCCTTGACTACCAAGATCATTCTAGGCCCCCTGCCTAGCCAAGGCTTTCTCCCAGGGAAGTTCAAAAAATCCCCCCTCCCTGCAGCAAACAGTGGCTACTGATCAGCGCATTAACAATTTAAAGGTAATGAACAATCAAATCTGCCTTTCTGAGCTCTCTCTAGGTGCCAAACAAGGAGCTAGATTGTCTGCCTGCTGTTCTCATTTGGCTCACAACGATGCTGTGGAGCAGGGTCCATAACTGCTGTTGTCTGTTGTCCCTACTTTAAGGCAGGAAAAAAAACTGAGGCTCAGAGATCTCAAATAATTCGTCCAAGATCTCAAGGCTACTGAGTGGTGGACCTGAGACTCTTGTCACCTTCCCACCTCGCCTCTCTCTGTTCCCTCCTCTCTCTAATCTATTTTCTGGTCTGGCTGAGCTGGTTGTAGTTCACCTGAAGGCACCAGGCGTTTCACGTCCTCTGTGTTCTGTGCCTTTGCTGAAGCTGTGGTCCCTGTTCAGAGTCCTGGCCTCCCACCCCCTTGTTTGGCTGGCTAACTCCCACCCATCACGTAAGACCAGGTTGACAGTTCTGCGTCCACGAAACCCTCCTAAACCAAACTCTCAGATTAAATCATTCTTGACCTTCTCTGGGCATGCCACAACCATGCTTATCTCTAGGTTTCATAGGTATGATTTTCCCTCCACCCAAACAGTCTTTATTTACATGCACATGAACACATGTACCTGTGTGCTCATATGCATGCACATATGCCTCTTCCCTCTAATCCTACCCCTCCTTCAGGTATCCTGCAAGTCCAGCACTCTGAGAAACCTTCCCTGAGCCATGCCCACAGCCACACACGTGGGACTTCGTTCCTATCACACCGTCCACACCGGTTTGTCACTGTTTCTCATAACTGAACTCCTTCAAGGCAGTGACCATCTCACCACGCTTGGGTAAGAGTCAGGCACATAACAGGGGTTTAATAAATGTTACTTGAATAAGTGAATGCTCCTTCTATCTGCTTCTTGTTTGTGCCCCTGAACTATGGAAACAGAGAATTATGTGTCCCAATATTATGTTTCCACTTCGGTTGAATTGTCACTGAAACCAGAGGCCCCACGCTTTTATGGTAGGAAGTGAAGAATCCTGAAATTCTTCCCAGGACTTCTTTCGAGAATGAAAAACTCTGGGCTAGACAATATCATTTTTCCAAAGACTAGAAGAAACTTGGATGGGGGAAAGTGCAGAGCAACAGTCAAGAGGAAGAAAGATTTTACTGAAAATTAAAGCTGCTATTATATATCCAATAATCATGAAAAGGAGCGTATTTCCAAGAAATATGAGATATCCTCAAATATATATATTTGCATATTTAATATATCTCATATATGAGATACTCCTCCAACAGCAAAGGTTCATGGTGATATAATTGTTACCTTGACATTAAGATGCTTTCTTTGTTTGCTTGCTTTGGGGAGTTGCATTACTCACCTTGCATTTGTCATGCAAAATTAAATTTATTTAATATGCTTATAGGGCTTCTGTGGTGGCTCAGCTGGTAAAGAATCTGCCTACAGTGTAGAAGACCTGGGTTTGACCCCTGGATCAGAAAGATGCCCTGGGGGAGGGCATGGCAACCCACTCCAGTATTGTTGCCTGGAGAATCCCATGGACAGAGGAGCCTAGCAGGCTACAGTTCATAAAGTCGCAAAGAGCTGGACACAACTGAAGCAACTTAGCACACATGCACTCACACACCATGCTTCTAACAGTTAACCCACTGACTTGAGAGGCTCATTTATCTCATCATATTTAATCCAAATGGGAGTTTTAAACGGCCCAAGTTCTCTTGGTATTAGGAAAAACATTTGCAAGTTTGTTCTTCTTTAGTTTATGTAATTAAAAATAAATTACTATATATGAGTCATTTTTCAAACTCAATGTAGGTTAATATCAACAGTGATAAGTTATGTTGAAAGCATGAACCCTTGATATGATGTGATAAAAATGACACTGTCTCTGTGGTTTTCCTCCTCAAAACCTATAACTCTAGTCTAATCATAAGAAAACTATCAAAGTCCAATGAAGGGTATTCCATAAACCACCTGACCAGTTCTCCTCAAAACTGCCAGCACCATCAAAAACAAGGAAAGTCTGCAAAGTGGTCACAGCCAAAAGGAGTCTGAGGAGATATAATGACTAAAACGCAATGTAATACCCTGGATAAGATCCTGGAGCAGAAAAAAAAAAGCATTAGGTAAAAACTGAGGAAATATGAATAAACTGTGAAATTTTGTTAATAATCTTACATCAATAATGGTTCATTAATTATGGCAAATGTACCATATTAATATAAGATGTCAGTAAGAGGGGAAATTTGGTTATAGGTATATGAGAACTCTTTGTTCTTTGTAATTTTTCTGTAAATCTAAAGTTATTCTAAAATTTCTAAAATAAGTTTTTTTTTTAAAGAAACTCAATGTAGAATTATAACGTTTTTCTATGTCTTCTTTTTCTTTCCATTCCAAAATGATTGCTGTCCAGTTTTGCTTCTCTCCTCTCTCTTTTCCTTCCCAGTTTTAATAAGCACAGGCCTCAAGCAACTCCCCCAAGTGATCCTATAAATGCCTGGCAGCAACAAGCTGAGAGCAGGTGAGTACGATGGTAGGCTGACTGGATTAACAATCCAACTTTTCCTGCTCAGGTATCACGCCCTTTGTCATGAGCTTAGTTTATTTCTCCACTCCTTTAATCCGGGCTCACCCATTGACATGCTTTGGTTAATGAGATGTTAACAAACAGGAAGCAATCAGAGATTTGAAAAAGGGTTTGAGCATTTCAACTTGATTCTTCTATTTCTGCCCCTGCCATGTGACCTGGCCTGAGCTAGACGGCTGCTGGAGGATGAGAGTCATGTGGAGCAGAGCAGAGGCACGCCAGCCCAGATCAGCCGGCAGTCAGCCTACTCCCAGACATGTGAGCCTGCGCCCCCAAGGCCAGCAGAGCTACGGAACTGACTCACCGCTGTCCACAAACGCCTGAGCAAACCCAGCCAAGGTCAAGTCCAACCCAGACCATCTGAATCGCATTGACTCCTGAGCTAAATAAATATTTTGTGGTTGGTTGTCACATATTTTTGTGGCAATACACAGCTGATGCAACACCAAATAACATGCAAATATTGGTCCATTTCAACTTGAAAGAGATTCCTCGGTAGCAAAGACAGATAAAGGGAAATTCCAGGAACTCCTTCCCCCAGAAGAAGAGAGCAATGGCATCCCACGACCAGGCCTTTAATTACCTATCCTAGCTTCATCTCTAACCACTTCCGGCATTTATCCTTATACTTGATATCCTTATACTCGATACACAGCTCCTTCGTGTGTAAAATACTGACAATGACAGTATGTATCTCCAAGAGCTGTGAGGCTCAAACTTGGGTAGATCTAAATTGCTAAGAATATCTGGTACGTATAGTAGATACTCAACAAATGCTAACTAGTGGTTGTGGTAGTAGCAACAGCAGTAGAATTCTCAGACTGTCTACCCAGGAAGTTCTTTCCACTCTTTTTCACCTGGACAATTTCTAATCCTACTTTAAGCCTCTTGTCATCGCCTCCAAGAAGCCACGCTTGGCCCTGGCACAACCCATCCTTGCACTCTTCCTTTGAACTCAGAACTCGTATTCCAACCTTCCCCTGGAGCTTGAGACGTGATTTGATTTTCAAACAACTTCTATGTACTAATAACTGCCTTTCTGCCCAGATTGCAAGTTTCTTGAGGACAGAGACTATATCTCATTGTTCACTGAGTAAGGCAAATGTGTTTAAAGCTATAGACACTATGCCTCTTAATACCTGGATGAGATTGTCTTGAATCCCCATCACTCATCTTGAGGAAAGCTGGGGCACCTCCTCGAGTTTTCTGACAATTCCCAGGGAACTGACATTTTCCTGAACCCTCTGAGCCCCAGCTCCTACCATCAGAATCAGTTCATTTACACCTTGTCCTGCTTATTGGAGGCACTCCCTCACTTCCTTAACAGTCGACGCAGGTCTGGAATTCACTCATTTCCTCACTTGCTGTGCATGAGCTCACAGGACCTTGACACGTGCAGCAGACTCTGCAAGAGGCCTACAGAGATGACGGGGTGAGGATGGTGCTGCATGACGATAGCCAAGCACGCTGAAATGCCATGGTGGACAACGCCGGGCTTCAAAACGCTCCTCAGTCGCTGCTTCCCTGCCAACATCAACCCTCATGCCTCTTTTCTCCTCGCCCTCTATACCCAAATTCCTGCTGGCTTGTTACTCTGACTCTTTCAGCTTCTTCTTTTTCCTTATCTCTAACTAGACCCCTTAACCTTGAAGTGAAGAGCCAACTCACTGGAAAAAAAACCCTGATGCTGGGAAAGATTTCAGGCAAAAGGAGAAGGGGGCAGCAGAAGATGAGATGGTTAGATAGATGGTTGTCACCGACTCAAAAGACATGAATCTGAGCAAACTCCTGGAGACAGTGGAGGACAGAGGAGCCTGGTGTGCTGCAGTCCATTGGGTCACAAAGAGTCAGACACAACTTAGCAACTGAACAACAGCAAACAGACCCCTTAGGGAGGGCTCCCTCACAACCCCAGGTGCTACTTATCCCCAGGAGGAATTTTTGGGTAAGTTTCTAATTCTCTTCTTACACTGCTACCCAGAACAGACCAAGTTCATGGTAGGTACCCTATCAATTTAAGTCCAATTTTCAGGAAACATCTAGACAGACTCAGGTAAGAATGGACTCATGTAAGACTTATGAGAAAGGAAACAAAGTCCAAACAACAGACTGAGAGGTTTGCTCATGATTCTTATAAACCTAAGTCTTATGAAATTTTTCATCAACCAAAGGGATGAAATCTAACTGATACCAAGCTACATGCAATGGAGAGCAGGCATTAAAAGCAAGGTCTTCGAAGTCCAGATGACCAGGGACCAAATTTTAGTTTTCTAAGTAACCATCTTCATCACCAAGTAATTAGCTTCTCTGAGCTCCAATATCCTTAGCCATAAAATGCAAATAATGGTACACAGGCCACGGCCTTGTTAGAAAGAGTAAATGAGAAGTAAGCAAAACGTCCAGCACAGTCCCTGCCCCTAGTGAGTGTGCAACAGTGGTTTCTCTCTTCTAATGGGAAGATGAGTCTTCATACCTAGGAATCCCAGGAAAGAAAGACACCCCAAGAGATAGAAGAGAGGTCCTACGGTATTCTCTTACCTCTCTCTTATGCATCCAGAATTGTACTAGTTACCAACCACCCTTGGAAGAAATGAAAAAATGATTGGTTGCTCGAATCATTTTCTGTGTTAGCGGCATGGATGAGGTTTCCAGTTGAGAAAGGCTGGGATGGAAGGAGGCAGGACTAAGGAGCTGGGTTTCTAGACATATAATATGAGAAGGAGAGTTTCTTAGATATTTTAGGCCTGGGAGGAAAAGAATGATCTAAAACTTTAAATACTTGAAATTCCCTATGATCTCCTCACCTAAGCCTCTCCTACGGTTCATCTTCTCTCAGAAAAATCATGTCAAGGTCCCAACGTCAAGGACCTCAGATTCATGGCAGGTCTCAAGATTCCTGAAAGACTTTTTTACCTTAATTTCAATTGTGGTTTTTATCACAGACCAGTACTATCAGGATTAAAGATGGCATTCATCTTGCAACTTTTAACTTGTGCCAATAACCAAAAGCATGCTTTCCAGGGAGCTCAGTGAGTGTCATATATGACCAACTATAAAGCAAGTCCATACATAGGGAGAAGCTTACAATCGCTGACAAAATATCAATAAAAACCTCCAATTCTCATGTATATTGTAATAACTTTAATCAAAATCTTCATGCTCATCTTCAACATCACTGTCTTTGTCATCAATAGAGCCATTTTTCTGGAGTCATCAAACTCAGTTCTTCCGACTGTATCATCTGTAATTCTGCTTCAGAACTAGGAGCTGATCCACAAATCATACTCACACCTCAAATGCAATCCAAGGCAACAAGTTCCATTTTCAGAATACCAGAAGACTTTGTTTTTCTTTATCTTCTGGTGCATAATTGTGATACTCAAAGCATAATCACACTAATTCTATTTTTTAATAAAACCATCTGTTTAATTTTCATCCATCACTTACATTCTAGGAAGGGAGAACCCAAGAAAAATGATGAATATGGTTAGATTTACTTGTTGATCATTCTAAATGACTACATCAGGTTGTATTTGGGCATACAGAGTAATATTTTTATGAAGTCTGTCTCTTCTTACAAATAGCACAAATGTATTACAATATAGTTTTTTGCAGTACAAGTTCAAGCTTGTTAAATTTTTACAATTAATATAACATATAAATTCTGTATTTTTGCTTTTTAATCTTTGCTTAAACTGTAAGGCCCTCACCATTGCAAATAAAACATGCCTACATCATTTATTCTCCCCAAATACAAAGATGTCCATCTCTCTTGTCTTGTCTTGTTGCTTTCTCATTCACCACTCTGAAATTCCTTCATTCATTCATGGAACTCATCAAGAGCCTTAGGTCATGAACATCAGAAGAAAGACTGACTTTATGTTGCGATGACTTAACAGCATGGCATACAACTTTATTTCATAACATTCATCATTTTCACTAAACTTACATATGATCTTTTCTTGTTCTAATTCAAGTAGAGTTGAGTAATTTTTCCTGTTCTCTAAATAGTGTTTAGATTAGGTTCCTTATCAGTCTCTTGACTTTTCAGATAGCTCTCATTATGACCAAAAGTAGAAAGGCTGGAATGAACCAAGCACTGAAGGGGAATTCAGGACCCGGCCCTGGTCCAAGCAACAAGCTCATGCTAGAAAAATAGTGACAAAGAATAGGCAACAAGAAAAACTGGCTAGCTATTTGAACCCTACCTTTTAGGCAACGGGGAACCACCAAATATTTCTTTAGCTGAAAACAAACATTAAAAAAAAAAAAAATCCACAAGCCATTTAGTATAACATGGCCTTTGGGATCAGAGAAAAGAATGCATTCATATCTCGTCACTTAATGATAAGATCTTAGACTGCTCACTTCCCATAAGCTTCCACTATTTAAATGAACATAATTATATAGACTTCAAAGAGTTGGTGAAGGATTTTAAAAGACAACGACCATAAAGTGCTTAGCATAGCACCTGGCATAAAATAGGTGCTTGATAAATGGTGACTGTCAAATCATATTATGAAGTCATATTTGGGGAAAATTAATCTACCAGAGGAGAGTACGCATGAGGGATTAGAGGCAGAGAAATCACTGTAGCTTACAGGAAAGTTGGGAGGATGGCTTGGAATCCTGCAAGGTTTAGGGATAAAGAGGACAGAGGGGCCAAGACATAGGCAAGACTAAGGAGGACCTTGATAGTCAAGCCCCAGCTGATCAGCTACTGAGAGAACATCAGTGCCTGCAGAAGGAGTGTCAGGACAGGAGGGAAGAGGAGGGGAGAGAAAAGCACTACAGATGACCCAGAGAGCCCAGCTAAACAGCTGAACAAGGACACCTCGGTGCCATCCAGAGGGAAGGTCAGGATAGGGAGAAGAGGAGGATAAACTTGCTTCTAGACACAGTGGGTTTAAAGTCATGGTGGTAAAGCCAAGGAAATGTTTACTAGAAAGCTGGAAACATGAAACTCCTGGGAGATCAGTTACAGGGAAGAAAAGAGGCTCTGGAACATCTTCCACTGAGTTAAGAATTAAGATGGTGGAAACAGAACTCTCCCAAAGTGGGACATCTGGAGCACGTGGAGTTGATGCGACAGACTTTCTTATCCATTGGCTTTAGTCTGCTCTGATTTTCTTTCCTTCTCAACTCAAAATTCCAGGAGAATAGAGAGACTGTGAGCAGGGATGCTTATCAGTGTATCTCCAAAGCCAAGTTCAAGGTTGGGCATGGAGCAGGCTTTCCTTGAATATTGTTCTTCTAATCCATCACACACCTGAAGGAGGGCATGGCAACCCACTCCAGTATTCTTGCCTGAAGAATCCCCATGGACAGAGGAGCCTGGAGAACTACAGAGCTGGACATGATTGAGCGACTAAGCACAATCCATCACACACAGGATAATCTGGGAGACCATGACGAGTCCAGGCTCAAGGCTAAACATTTTATGCTCCTGTCTTAAACTCAACAGCTCTTTGAGGGGTATGTTGTTCTGCTGTTACTATGTTCACCTAAATAACAGCAGTTTATGCAACACGAGATCTCTAAGATCTTGCAGCTATTGGTCTTTCTGATTATCTGAGGCAGTTCTGAAGCTCTAATCATCCCTTCCGAGGTCTTTGATTCGTATATACTAGGGAAATAAATTACTAATGGAAAACATCTTTCAAGACATATAGAGTTTTGCTTGGCAGCAGAACTACACGCGGCTGGTCGTGGGCAGGGATTTCAGCGGAGAAGGGGAGGATGCCGTCAAAGGCAATGAAGTGGTCAAGAACTCCGGAGGACAGAAGCACTGCTCCTCCCTGCGTGTGTGACTCCAGCTTGGGGAAACCACTCCATTTGCCTGGATTACTGAAACAGGACCCCACTGGGACAGGGGGAGAGGGTCTATCAAAGAGGATTTAGTCCATGTCCTTGAGAGAAGGGCAAGGAAGGCAGCCTGAGGAGGAAGCCAGGTTAGCTGAGACCACACCTGCTCCTGCAGCCCCTCCCTGACAGGCTGAGGGCTCTCCACGCTCACGCCTCACCAGCTCTGCAGGGCGCTCTCCTCTCTTTCATTTCTAGACTCCTGGCCTGATGTTGCTAGCACCAAAGTGCCACTCTCATCATTCCACTGGAATGAATGCCATCTTCTGGGCATACTTTTCAAGTAAAATCACTACTCACCTCTCTTTACAAATGGCAAGAGGGGAAGAGCAGGCAGCCACGGAAAGCCCAAATCTTCTGATCACTGAAAACCAATCACAGTCAGATGAAGCTGTGGTCAGACTCATTCAATAATCAAGCTTCCTGAGGGACTTTCCTCTGTATGTTTCTGGGCTTTGCAAGATGTTTCTCCCATCATCACAACAGGGGAAATGATCCCAGCTAGCCTAAGGAAATCAACATTGCATAGATCAAAATGATTGATCCCTCCTACCTATCGCAAGAGTTCTATTGTCTGAGCCAAAACAAAGGCTTCAGGAAATATCTCATTAGCCACTTCAATGTGGCTGCAGTAAAGCACTCTAGAATGGTCCGACCTTGCCCTTGAAGAAGAAAAACAGAAATTTCCCCAGCAACTGGCTGTGCCTCTCCTCACTCCAAAGAAGAATGAAATCATAATATATCATACACCTCCCTTCAAACATCAAAAGCTGTCCCTGGGGTGAAGACCAGAATTACCTGTGTGAGTGGTTGATCTGTAGCTGAGATAACTCCCAAACATAGGGATTTAAACCACAAACCCAAACAGGAAACCACGATTTGAGGAAACCACATACACGCCGGTCTCCAATCAGCTAGCTCTGGAAGCAGAAACGATCTGAGGCCCTTGTCCAGGGCCACTTCTCCTATTGGGCAGCAGTATCGAAGGTGACAACTGGTGACCCAGCTTCCTCTGAAAGAGGGGAGAGAAAGGGAGTTCTGATAACCCTAGAGGAGGAAACTGTCAGACCTGGGCAAGGCCTGGTATCTGCAGGAAAGCACACCATCACCACCCAGTTTTCTCAACATCATAACCTCAGAGCAAGACCTGTGTGTCACCAGGCCAAAAGCTGATTCGTGGCTGACCAACTCCCCAAAAGCAGGGATCTTGCCAATCTTGTCCACTGCTGGATCCCCAGCACCTAAGATAGTGCCTCGGGCTCAACATGCACTTGAAAATTTGTTTGGATGGATGAACAGATGACCCAGTTTTGGTTTCCATTTGGCATTAGTGATTCATTTTAGTGAAAGACGCCTGATACGTCACTGATCCATATACATCCATCTCATCTGGGGGCGAACATGTGCAGGGTGGTCCATAGCGTGTCCACAACTTTCCTCCCACCAGCGTGTCAGAAAAAGTACTGATTAGGGGTGAAATGGACCTGGCCTCAAAGCCTGGCCCTACCTCTTTCTCTCTGGGTAAATTTTGGGTAAGTTATTCCACTTCCCTGAACTATGGGTTTCCATCAGTAAAATGGAAACAGTAACACTGACCTCATAGGGTCTTGGTGAGAATTAAACAAAATGGAGTATATCAAACGACTCATAGTGCCTAGCCCACAGCAGGTGTTAAATGTTATATGCCACTGCTGGTGCTGTCACCACCAAGGAAGAGGGAGGAAGGGCAGCCAGAGAGTGACCACCCTCCTCATGTCTACTGCCTCCATTCTTCTGCATTCCTCTTCAGACATCATTACCCTTCTGCCCAAGTTCCTGCTGGCAGGGTGAAGACCAAGCTGTGCATTCAGGATTTCAGAGCCACTTATCACAAACTTTCACCTATCTTTGCCAATGCTGGGCTAGAAAAAGTTTAATAACTGGTTCTCTAAGGGAGAAAACGGAGAAGGCAATGACACCCCACTCCAGTACTCTTGCCTGGAGAATCCTATGGACGGAGGAGCCTGGTAGGCTACGGTCCATGGGTTCCCTAAGAGTAGGACACGACTGAGTGACTTCACTTTCATTTTTCACTTTCCTTCATTGGAGAAGGAAATGGCAACCCACTCTAGTATTCTTGCCTGGAGAATCCCAGAGGACAGAGGAGCCTGTTGGGCTGCCGTCTATGGGGTCGCACAGAGTTGGACATGACTGATGCGACTTAGCAGCAGCAACAGCAAGGGAGAAAAGGGGGCCTTGATTTGTAGCTTTTGCCAGTTTCCGTGGTGTAAATATTTCCCCCAGGTCCAATGTCAAACTGCTGAAGAAGTGGAGCACAAAGTTGGTAAGAGATGACTAATGCATATCATTATATTGTATTTTTACCATTCAGATACAACAGACGCAAATTACCTGAAGAGTAAAGTAATCATAGTAACGGTAAAATGTAGCAAAATAATTAAGAAGCGGTGTCTTGAATATTCCCTTGCCTCAATAGTGGCTGTGTTTCACAACCAGCTTGCAAACTTCCTGAAACTTTAACAAATGGGCCAGTGAGAACTGACCCCAGCCCAGTGCTGACTCTGGTCTGCTTCTGCCCACAGGAACAGTATCACCAGAATGAAGTGAGGGCAAATTCAGCGGGCCTGAACATCAAAAGACTTCAAAGACCAACAAGACGTCCCCAGAATTCAAGGCAAGATTTAGGGAGACAAATTTGACTTTCTCTAAAAATGCCTCCAGCAAAAAGTAGTCAATCTTTGGGGTCTTTGAATGAGGAGATTAATTGACTTCCTAGGTTCAGGGGAAATCCAGCCTAAGTCAGTATACGGGAATACCAGAGACTGGATCTGTGAAGCTGGGGTGAGGGAGAAAAGAAGCGTGGGTCACCACCTGCCTCTGCTGCCATGTGGCTATGTATCTTCAGGCAAGTGACTTCATCTCCCACAGCCTCAATTTCATCATCTGCAGAATGGGGACAGTACCTACTTATAAGTATGGCTGTGAAGCTGATGAGCTCATATATTCCAACTGACTATGTGAACTGCAAAGCATCATAAACACGTAAGGCATTTCTTCTGTGTGGGGGATGAGACAGAAACCGGAGTGAGAAAGAGCTGGGTGGGAAGGAGGAAGAAGACAATCAATTTAGACAGGGGACAATGGAAGAAACCAGGAAGAAGAGGCTGGGAGTAGGAGGAAGATAGGGGAAGTGAGGGTGAGAGAGGACAGAAAGCAGCCCATTGCATCAGGAGTCATCCCTCAGTGTTTTTCCAGCCCTCTGGCCACACTCACTGCAGCAGCTTCTGCCTTATTTCTTAATAGTTTCCATGCTCATCTAGGATGCTTTTACACCATCCCGAACATCAAGAATGGATTCTGGCTTTCCTAGCCTGTACCCCATGGCCTTTCTGACCCACATGTATTCCTTCCTCATCATGGGCGAAATCATCTTAACTACAGTTGGCATTAGCATTATCTGATGCCCGGAGCTCTATTTTGACAAAAATCCTTCTTGAACTCAACCATGTCACTGTCTCTGTCAGACACAAATCTGGAAATACTGCTGGGCCTTGAATGAGAAAAAAATGAAAATCAATTTCAAATCAAGACAATGGTTTGCTTTAGGGGTGCCTTTGTTAAGCAGGCATTTTCATGCAAGGATTCTTTCAAAAATACTGCATTCTCTGGCCAAGGTCGGGGTGGAAATGGGACAGACAGTTGATGTTCAGTGCTGGCGCTCTTCAGCAACAGAATAGGCAATTCAGGAGATGAGTGTCTTCTCATTACAGGAAGGACGAATAAGAGAGAATGTCGTCAGCGTGTCAGAGAGGTGTAGAGAATACCCACCAGGTTGGCTTCTCAAGATCCTTCCAAACTTGAGACTCTGCTACAATCATTCAAATATACCAGCCTTGGCTCCCATCCTTCAGGCTTCACAGCGTAGTTTCCTCACCCTTTGGCAGGGCTGCTATGAAAACTGGGACATTCCCTCCCTGCCACAGACTCAGCCAATAGGATTACGAGGCGTAAACAAAATGGCATTCCTCCTGAGGACACTCATTTCCCAGGGTATCTCCAATCTCAACCATAGTTACACTTTATTTTTGCCTTTGAGGCCACCATAAGAAACCTGGGTTCAGAAATATTTAACTTGATTTGACTTATAGACGGGGAATCCCAGGCCACTCATTCCATCTCCCTGGCCTCTGCCTTAGTCATCTCTCACCTGGACAAGTGCCACCGACTTCCACCAGCGGCCTTCCCACCAGCCTCTCTCACTCCAACCCATCCTCTGCATGGGAATTATTATTTGGAGATGCAAATGTAACTGTGTTCCTCCTCTGCCTACAATTTTTCCATAGCTCATCACTAGGAGCTTCCTCCTGCCCTGCTTTCTTCCCCATACAGCCTGTGCTGGAGCTGCACCCCATCGCAACTGACTGTCCAAAGACATCACACTCCTTCCTGCCTTCACACTTTCAGAAAGTTACTCTCTCTTGAGAACAGTGCCATCTGGCCCACCATTACCCCTATGCCCCTGGTAAAGGTCCCTTCTTCTCTTAATGCCTACCTCAAATACCACCTCTCCTTTAATGCCCTCCCAGAACCACTCAAGCAGGTTCAATTCCCTCCCACTTTCCTATTTCTACGGAGTCTTGTATTGATACGGACCCCAGTTCTGCAGTCGTCGCTCATCTCTGCCTACCTATCTGCATCTCCCAGGCTTGTGAGTGCTGAGACTGCACTATACTCATCTCTAAGAGCTCCCTGGTGGCTCAGCAGTAAAGAATCTTCCTGCAATGCAGGAGACGCAGGTTCGATCCCTGGGTTGGGAAGATCCTCTGGAGAAGGAAATGCAACCCACTCCAGTACTCTCGCCTGGGAAATTCCATGGACAGAGGAGCCTACTGGGCTACAGTACATGGGGTCATAAAAGAGTCAGACACAACTTAGCAGCTAAACAAAAAAAATCCCCCGGAGGACTGGAAACAACACCCGGTTCTTCTCAGAATGGCTTGTCCAGGGTCATAGAAGAGGTCACATGTGAACCAGATCTTGATAAGCTCACTTCCTCACCTGCTTTCATTCAGTCTCTCAGCCCTAATGTTTTCACCTTTCTTAATTTCTTCCTTCCACTCTTTTGTGGATAAAAATCTGACCTGAACAGCCTGAAGCTTCAACTTTCAGTTTTACTGAGGTGCTCTTCCAAAGCAGCACACTGAACATCCATGCTCCTCTCTCTGCACCTCCATCTACCTCAGTGGTCGCTGGATTCTGCTCAGATCATCAAGAAGGCACACAACGCTAGCCCCAGTACAAGCTTCCAGAATACACCTTGGTCTTTACCACTTGCACGTGCTGGATCTGGTTATAACCCACCCATCATAAACCACCCAGCAACACCTTCACAATCTACCCTGGTGTGAAGCTGGCTGTCCACAAGAGTCCAAAAACAAACATGTTTGCAGATTTTCCTACAGAGAAACTTTAAAGAAAGGAAAGTGACGAAAGCCAAGTATTTTTCCCCAAATATTTTCATATCCATTGCTGAACTCAACCCTCTTCACAACCACGTATCTTACCCACTTTATTTTACAGACCAACCAACAATCCAGAGAGGGGAGGGCTTTTGCCCAAGGTTGCACAGTTGGTTACAAGCAAAAATACAGATGTCTGCAGGGCCTCCCACCACCAGTGTTTTAAGGTTCTGTTCCATCTGCAAGGAACAGTCATTCATTTTCCTTCTTTCTTCTTTTTGTTTCTTTCTTTTGGCTCCTCACATACTTGCTCTGAGTTCCTATCAACATTCTAGGCACTGGGGACACCTTAGTGACAAAACAAAGTTTCTGCCCTCATGAAGCTTACATTCTAGTTTCTTATGTAATTTTTTATGGACTCATCTGAGTCACAGGAAATATTTTTTTCAGAGAAGTCACAGAAAATCAAAAGAGAATTCAATTCTGATTATTGCATTGGACCACGCAACACACCTTGATGCTGTGTAAGGCAAGACTCTGGCTCTCAAGGAGAATGCTTCAAACTAGCATAACTGGATGGTTTAGCACAACTTGGGGGTGGGGGTGGGGGTGGGGAGGGTGAGGCAGAATTGTAGAACCCCACATGGTTAGTCAAGGCATATAATTTAAAAAATAACCAAAACTCTTTTTTTCCTCCCAAAACACACAGTTTAATTTAGGAGTACTGAATCTCAGCCCCAAAAGAACCCCTTGAATGCTTTAGTCCCTTTTTAATCCTCTGGTTGGTTCAGCTCCTGCCAGTCACTGAAGGGCACAAGAATGAAGCTAGGTTCAGTTCTGATTGGTACATGAAGCCAGTCTCTGCCAATCAAGAGCTATGTTTGTACCAGATTACAGATAATCTTATGTATCAGGTTATCTAAAATACTTGCTCTGAGTTCCTGTGTGAAACTAGGAAGTTCTTGCCCTTCCCTGGGCCTCTATTTCTCCATATGAGACTAGGTAGGCACCAGTCCCAATGATGGCTATGGACTCTGCAAAGTTGAATTTTCCTGGACCTCATATTCATGTATTCAGTAGGCATCTGTTAAACACTGCCTATCACTTGTCACTGTGCCGAGTGATAAGGACACAGCTGTGACCAAAATGGACTTGATCCCAACCTTCACAGACTGATTCTTTGGAGCAAATTTCTCTTTCTCCCATTCTGTTTCTTAAGGCTATCTCTATACAAGGTACAGCCCTGCTGGGGCAGAAACTCAAAGTCAAGTCTGCTGTGAGATCTCTCTTCAAGGAGCTCTGAGCAGCAGAACATATATACGCATCCCATTTATCACAACCAAGGTGGGAAGTGTACAGTAGCTTAAAGAGGTCCAGTGAAATGCCACAAGATCAGGTTAGAGACGAGAAGCCTGTGGGCCCTCTATGATCTAGCAAACATCTGCTCAGATCCAGTTCCGCCTTCGCCACTGGCATACTGCAGTCCCTGCTTTACTGATAAGAGGCTTCAGGCACAAGGAGGTTCAAAGAACTTCTTTCAGACCAGATTGCTAAGAAGCGCTGGGATCCACATCCGGGTCTGTCCATGTCCATAGCCTTTGCTGGTGTGCCATATGAAGTGCCCTCTTTCAGCACCAGGCACTCACTGGGGCCTACAGGCTTTAGCACCATGGGGAGCTCTTACAGAGAAAGAACAAAGAGAAAACTGGTTTCCAGTCTCATCATTTTGGTCTGAAAAAAGATGTGATTCTGACCCTACCCAACTTTTTCACACTTGCCGGCCTGGGTTTGGAGAGAAAGAATTTGAATCCAATGAAGACAGGTTTGCATCCAGCAGAGGAACAGGGACCTGACAGGTTAAAAGGCACAGAGGGAGCTATGATTCTCGAGGGGCTCCAGGAGGGGAGAGCGTGGTGGGAAATGAGGCTGGCTAGGTGAGCTGGGTGCAGACCACGAGCAGCTTTAATTAGATCTCACTCATTACATTCAGCAATTTGGCTGAAAATTAGTCTGAAGTCCCTGAGGCCATATTGGGCAGGATGGAAGAGGGATGGATATGAGTCTGAATTAGACATTCACCAAAGATAAACCAAGGCTTCATGGCACTCAGATGGCCTTCCAGGCATCAACGATAAGAGGTTTCTACTAATTAAGATAAAGTTTTTGTTTATTTTAGGTTTATAAGGTGAGTGGCATGGCAAGGGGAAGGCTTGGAGCATCTGCAATTTCCTGAAGCTCATTTGTGGTTTTGAGAAGTCAGAGGGGTTAGCATAGCTGAGGGTGCGAGAATGCTGCTTCAGAGTCAGCCAGGCATGAACACAAATCTTGACTCTGCGGCTTCTGACATATCTCTATGCCTCTGATTGTTCCACGGGAAAGGGGGAAATAACACTGGCCTCTTTCACATAGCTTTTGTAAAGTATAGTGAAATTATATATGTAAACTTACCTAGCACTTTGCTTACACGAAGTTAACAACAAATATAAGTGATACTAAATGAACGTGAGCTAAAGGGAAAACTAACCATCTATCACTTAGTGGATACCAGGTGCTATATAGGCGTTATTTTATTAATATTTAATCCTCCCAGCAATACTTCTGCAGAGATGTTGCCATCACAAGTTAGCATATTAAGAAACTGAAGTTCCAGGCAGTTTATGCCTGATCTTTTTTTTTTTTTAATCATTTTATTTGTTTTTGGCTGTGCTGGGTCTTTGTTGCTGAGCGGGCTTTTCTCAAGTTGTAGTGAGTGGGGGCTTCTCTGCAGCTGCAGTGCGAGGGCTTCTCACTGCCATGACTTCTCAAGGTGCAGAGTACGGGCTCGAAAGCAGTGGGCTTCCGTAGTTGTGGGCCTCGGGCTCCAGAGCACAGACTCAGTAGCGTGGCGCACGGGCTTAATTGCTCCGCAGCACGTGGGATCCTCCAAGGCCAAGGATCGAACCCATGTCTCCTTCATTGGCAGGCAGAGTCTTTACCACTGAGCCAGCAGGGAAGCCCTGATCGTCTGGTTCTGATCTCAGTTTGGCTGCTCATAATCTAGAGCCCAGCTGCCATGGGATAAACTCCTCACCCCACCACTTCTACCTTGGTTAATCAATGCACTTTTGTAGCTTATAAATTCTCTGATACTCAGTTTTCTCGCCCGTAAACTGTGAACCCTTCTGCCCACAGCTGGCATAAGAATTAATAAGATAACATAGGTAACATGACCAGCTCACACAGACCATTCATAAACGGTGTTATCCTTGTGGTAAATTTATACAGCTATAAAGAGGTGGAGCTGTAATCTGAACCCATGTCCAAAGCCGAGGTTCCTTCCTCTGTATCACATGCTGGGAAACAACCCCAGTGTGCAACTCTACATTCAATAGTAGATGACATGACCTCCAAAGATGGGGAATTTCCCAAAAGAATCCAGCTGCTCCAGAAGCCTTTCTAAGCCCACCCCCTGCTTCAGATCCCTACTACTAGCTTCATTTCATTAGGTTAAAGCTCAGCTAAAGCCAAATGTTTCTGCTGGGAGGTAAACACATTGTTTCCTGCTGAAGTGTTACGGTCTTATGTTTGCATTAGATGGCTATCAGCAAGCAGGAATCAGGATACAGGAAGTGAAAAACCAAAGACATGTCAGCGTTCAGTGGAATAAAGACTCCCATCAGGAGTTGAACAGACATGGATAGGCTCCCAGAGTTAGGCAGGACAGAGTAGGAGAGATAACAACTGATGTTGATAAGTAATTTCTAGAACTCTACTGTATAGGAGAGTGCCTATGGCTAACAAAGCTGTATTGTACACTCAGAATCCACCAAGAGGGTGGATATGATGTTAAGTGTTCTTATCACCAAATAATCATCATCATGATAAATGGAGCAGGAGTAAATGCTGGGAGGTGACTGATGTGGCTCTGCCCTTGACAGTAGTAATGGCTTCACAGGTGTATACTTTAACCCCAAACCGATTGAGTTTTATGCATCCCTGCTGGCTCAGTGGTAGAGAATCTTCCTGCCAACGAGGAGACACAGGTTCAATCCCTGGGTCGGAAAGGTCTCCTGGAGAAGGAAATGGTTACCCACTCCAGTATTCTTGCCTGGGAAATTCCATGGACAGAGAAGCCTGGTAGGCTACAGTTCATGGGGTTGTAGAAAGGTTGGACACGACTTAGTGACTAAACAACAATAACAACAAAATATGTATACTTTTTCACATGTCATCATACCTCAACAAAGCAGTCCCAAAAAAAAGAAAGAAAGAAATTTGGTCAATAAAAGGCCCTACTCCAGCTGTGCGACTCAGCTAAGCCTCTTCCATCTTTTGAGTCTCCACTTCCCCTCTCTAACAAAGGACTCAGACTAAATGTCCCTAAGCACTTTCCAGTTCTGATAGTCTCTGCTTCTGGGGAGGGGAGAATGTCCAAAAGTGACTGAATGAGATAGTCCTTCCCAAGGCCGCTGGAGGAGTTTTTAGGGAGAGGCTGGAGTTGGAGATAGGCCATCTTGAGCAAGCAGAGGCCTGAAGCTCATCGACTGATTATAGCTGCCAGACCACAAATCCTCATCCCCAGTTCTGAGCTCACTCGATCTCCCTGATCACTCTTAACACCAAAACTGAACTTGGAAGGATCCAAAACCTTCTGGCCTTGCATTATTTGTTACTTCAGATGAGGAGGCTGTAATCCATGGAAGTCAAATTGATCCCTCAAACATCCTATTTTTAGACTCATATAGAACGTATTAAAAAACATCTCTTTGTGGCAAAGTTGACAATGACCTTTAAACCCAACTCTCACCCAGTGCTCCCTTGGATTCCTACTCTAATTCCTCTGGGGCCATGATTCTCAGCCAGGGTCAACTGTGTCCCCAAGGGGCCACATGGCAATGTCCAGAGACCTTCTTGCTTGTCACAGTGCCACAAAGAACCACTGGCATCTAGTGAAGGCATGCTGCCGAGGGTCCCACAGGTACAGAGCAGCTCCCACAGAAAAGAATTATCTGGCCCAAAATGTCAATGACATTGAGAAATCCTGCTCTAAGGCATGCCAAAAGCTCACTTAGTTTTTCAAGTTACAGTATCTGAAAGACTCATGCATAAACTTTTTGACAGCTAAGTTGAAAGTGAATCCCAGGTCACATAACTCCTGGTTCTTTGATCCTCTCCATCTGACATTTATAACACAAAAAGAAACAGAAGCTCCTTGTCAGGAACGAAGATGGTTTATTTTCTATCTAAATGTCAAAGATAAAGCTACTTGAGTCACATTTCCACCAAACAAGATAATCTTCCTGTTGAATCCCTGGAGATTTCAAGATGGAAAGAGGGGTTTCTGAGTCAATTTCTGGACCAGTTTCTATTACCTCACTGTCTTGTTTCCTTCCTCTTTTGGACAGCCACTCTAACTTGGGCAACATGAGTACCATTCATTTGTGCTACAAACATTTATTACAAGGTCTGTGCTGGATACTAGGGATTACAGCAAAAGGCACAGTGGCCACCCAGAAAAGCTACAATCTAGCAGGGGGAGACAGACCTGTGCACAGTGGCGGCAGCACAGCACAGTAACTGCCTTAGTGAGGGAGCCCCGGGAGATGTCTGACAGCTTAGGGACCAGGGAAGGCTCCCAAGGCCGGGAGCTCTGAGCTGCTGCTGCGGCTGCTAAGTCGCTTCAGGCATGTCCAACTCCGTGCAACCCCAGAGACGGTAGCCCACCAGGCTCCTTCATCCCTGGGATTCTCCAGGCAAGAACATTGGAGTGGTTGCCATTTCCTTCTCCAATGCATGAAAATGAAAAGTGAAAATGAAGTTGCTCAGTTGTGCCCGACTCTTAGCCACCCCATGGACTGCAGCCCAGCAGGCTCCTCCATCCATGGGATTTTCCAGGCAAGAGTACTGGAGTGGATTGCCATTTCTCTGAGCTGAGGTTTATGGAATTATCTAGGTCAGAGTAAAAGTGGCAGCCAAGTGTGCTCTACTAGGCAAAAACAGACGCAGATAGCTAAAGGGAAGGGTGAGCATGGCTCTGTGAGAAAGTGTTAGTGGTTCCATGTGGCTGAAACAGATAAAAAGATGGCGAGAGAGGCCAAAAGTGAGGATGAAGAGAAGATGAAGCCAGAATGAGAAATGCTTCCATGCCAATTAAGAAAGTAGGCTTTATCCTGAGAATAAAAACGCAGCCAAGGATTATTCTGGCTGTACTTTTGGGATGGATTGTAAGGGCAAGTGTGGAGGCAGCAAGACTGGTTCTATGAATTCATCTGCAAAGCAGAAATAGACAATAAACAGAGAACAAATGCATGGATACCAAGGCGAGGAAGCAGTGGTGGGGCTGGGGGTAGGATGGATTTGAGAGACTGGGATTGACATATATACACTAGTATGTATAAAACAGCTAACTAATGAGAATTCACAGTACAGCACAGGGAACTCTACTCAACGCTCTGTGGTGACCTAAACGGGAAGGAACTCCAAGGAAGAGGGGATAATATGTATATGTATGGCTGATTCCCTTTGCTGAATGGCAGAAACTGACACAACATTGTAAAGCAACCATGCTCCAACAGAAAAAGAGGAGAGGGGCGGGCGGAGGGGGAGGTGCTGGTTTGACAGCACTCTCAGCACCCTGATGTTAGGTATGGCAGCCTGATTCTGGGGCTGGGGTGGGAGCCAAGGAGGCCGAGAGATACAGATAAATGCGGGCAGGTCTCATAGGTATGCTGAAGAGTACCCAGTTACTGCTTGGCAATGGGGGGTGAGGAGTTGGGAGAAGTCAAGAATGACTCCCAGAATCCTGGCTTAGGTGACTGTGGTCACTGACAAACGGAACACAACAGAGAAGTAGATTAGGGGCAGTACAACTATTTCGTTCTGGTCATACTGAGTATGGATTTTCTGAAAACCGCTATGTTGGTCTGGAGCTCAGAAGAAAGGCCTAGACACCCAAGAGAGAGTGGGCCCGGTAATGAGGTGATACACTATGAAAGTGATAGCAAGTTTTTTCCATTGTCATTGAGCACACCGTCTAGCTGGGGAACGACCTGGTGTGTCTCTTTCCTCCAAGTATCTACAAGGCTGGTATTACCCTCGATTCAACAGTGGAAGAAATGGAGCTCAGTGAGGGGCCGATGATCAGCTCATCAGTTTAAAGTTGATATTCTAGATGAGATCTGTTTCTAAATTCTGTGTTCTCGCTAAGTAAACACCACTGTTGTGTTTTTCAAAAGACTGCCCTTGTATTTCTAAACATTTAATGTGATGAAGCATCACAAGTGCTAATGTTGGGAACACATGGATTCAAATCCCAGCTTTATCATTTATTAGTAGTTCAACATCCTAATTTGCAAAACAGAGGCTATTAACACCTACCTCACCAGGATATTGTGAGGATTGAATAAAATTACAGCATGGAAATCCCAGCAGTGTGGCTGGCATAAAGAACTCAACAAAGATGATCAGTATCTCAACCAGGGCAACTGTGCTCCCCTCACCGTGCCCCCTGGGATGTTTGGCGATATCTGGGGGCATTTTTAGTTGTTACGACTTGGGAGAGAGCTGCTTCTGACATTTGTGGCTGGAGGCCAAAGTTGCCATTAAACATTGTACAATACACAGGACAGCAAAGAACTATCAGCCATGCAATGCCAGTAACGCCAAGGCTGAGAAATCCTGCTTCCATGCAATACAAACTATCTAAGCTAGGGGGGAATGAAATTTGCTAGATTAATGATATAACGTAACCTCTTCATTTCACAGAAGAGAAGACGGAGATCAAAAGGGAAAGGGATTCATGTCCCAAGGAGAGATCACATGGAGAAGAGGAGACTACCTCCAGAAGCTTCCCGTGGAGGGGGGGGGGGCGGTGTTCTGCACCCTTCCCACCACCCCATCTGGGGAGAGTGGCCAGGGCACTGCTTTCCTGGCGTCTCTGAAGATGAGAAAGGAAGGTACAGGGGCCCAGGGTGAGGGCATGCAGTCTCAGTCTTCCAGTGTCCACGCTCCAATCCATCCTGGTTGTCAGGGAAGCAGTCAGGAATACATGTTGCGCTTTATGAACAATCCGGGGGGGGGGGGGGGGGGGCGGTGTTCTGCACCCTTCCCACCACCCCATCTGGGGAGAGTGGCCAGGGCACTGCTTTCCTGGCGTCTCTGAAGATGAGAAAGGAAGGTACAGGGGCCCAGGGTGAGGGCATGCAGTCTCAGTCTTCCAGTGTCCACGCTCCAATCCATCCTGGTTGTCAGGGAAGCAGTCAGGAATACATGTTGCGCTTTATGAACAACATGTCATTTATTCTTTAGGACTCATCATTCCATTGGCGCACCTCTGTGGCTGAGAAGGCAACGTGGTTTGCCCAAGTTTACACAGCTGAGGGATACAGCCGGGACTCGGAGCCAGGCAGTGGGGTTCCTAAGTTCACACCGACCCAGGTCTCAGAACTCCCCAGAGAGACCCTGGCCTCGGTCTCCATATTTACAAGGAGCAGAGCTAGCTTCTTCTGAAAACATGGTTTAGGTGTCACTAAAACTACTTTCTGGTATTTTCGATCAAAATCATTAGAAAGCATATTTCATTGGATTAGCCCTCTGGGTACACAGAGGAGAACTGTGGATCTGGTGGGGTTCTCAGCCCATATTTTTTTCTCCAGAAATCAGAAATAACAAGTTTGTGACTGGTCTCCTGACTCCTTGACCATTTGAAACAGAAAAGCAAAAGGAAAAAACGCTAGCTCTTAATGCCTCTTACTCAGAGATGAGCAGAGATTAACCTTGGGACAGTTTCCTTCTGAGACAAAGATATTTGCATGAAGTGATTCCCCAGAAGATTGTGAAGAAAAGGTTTTCTTGTCTCCCTTCACCCACGAAAGCAAATGGGAGTCTGGATTGCTAAAATAGCAACTTAAAAGGGGTAAGTAAAACTGGAGAATGAAAAAGAAAAGCTATTTGCAGATCTCCAGCCCAAACAACAGTTTCAATTCTATAAATTTTCAAGCCAGAACCCAAAGCTTCACTTTCCTTTTTAAACAAGGAAAGAGATACTTACTGTTTCCCCAATTTCCCTTTAATAGGAGCCATCTTTCAGCAAGAATGCTTTTGACTCATTCATTTATTCTATAGCTCATCTCATCTCCAGAAGTATTTTGGTATTTTGAAGCAACAAGCAAAAGTATATGCAATATTGGGGAGGAAAAAAATCAAGAGTCTTGCACAGATGAGTGTCAAATAGGAAGATGAGCCAGGGAATATCAGTCAACAGCAACAAACAGTTGTTATAGCGAGGTTCCTGGAAGCTAACTCAGTGAGGAAAATCAGTCTATTACCAGGCTCACAATGCCCATAAGAACAAATACACATTAGTCATTTAGGTGAAAAATAGATTTTTTTTTTCCTTAACATGATGTGAAAAATAAACTTTTGCTGTTGAGACACAGAGGTTCTCGGAGGTTGGCTAATGCAGCAACTAGCATTAATACCTGACAAATCCCCACCCTACACCTTTCCACCTCCCTCTTGCAAGCACTCAGTTAAGTGCTGAATGAAGGACTGAATGAAGTCACTTCAGGCTGTCTTATTGGCAGGTGATATTCCCTAATCTCGCTACTAGGTCAGGATGCTACAACTTTTATTCCCTAGACCAGAGTATATCCTCTAGACCTGACTGACATTTTGTGTGCATGCTCAGTTTAAGTCATGTCCAAGGCTTTGCGACCCCAGGGACTGTAGCCAACCAGGCTTCTCTGTCCATGGGATTTTCCAGGCAAGAATACTAGAATGGGTTGCCATTTCCCTCAGCAGGGACCCAAGGATCAAATCCATGTCTCTTACCACTGAGCCACCAGGGAAGCCAAATATTGACATTTTAGACTGGGTAATTCTTTGTTGGCATTGGGCAAGCGAAGCTGTCCTGTGTATTGTTGTATGAGATTTAGCAGCATCTCTGGTCTCTATTCACGAAATGCCAGTAGCATCCCTCCCCCAGGTGTGACAATCAAAAATGCCTCCAGGTTAACTAATACAAACAATACTGTAAATTAACTATACTTAAACTTTTCTAAATGCCTGCCAGTATTGTCAAATGTTGCCCAGTTGAGATCACTACTCTACAAAAAGGATCCAAAAGGACAAATTATATATCCCTCTCTCCCAGCCATCCCCATACCACTTATCCAAAACACAATAAACAAAGGGGGGCAGGATGACCATGATCAACATACCTGCTTGGAAAGAAAGGGAAACATATGAGAGTTGTAAGTCTGGAGTGGTTCTGAAATCTTGCTACCAAGGAAGACTTCAGGAAGCCTCCTGCTCTGGGTAAGAGGGAATGATGTCCTCTCAGAGCCATCAGTGAGTGTCCATTGTTCTCATGACCCCAGCGTCCACCTTTAGGAGTCATGAATGACCTTTCTTAGAGTGAATATCAGAGATTATGTTCTGCTGGCCATTGTATCTTTTTCTTTGGCAAAAAGGTTGGAATCCCAATAGTTGTTTTAAGCCTGAAAGATTTTCTAGACCAGGCTTATGATTTCTTTAGCATTGCATTTCACTACTATAATAGGTTTCTGATCTACTTCCACTGACCACAGCCAAAGCTCTTTTAAGATATAGTTCTCAAATCTGTCCTTTTCCTTTGCTTTCTCACTCCCTTGCTTCTCTCCCTCTTAAGCTAATGGCAGCTATCTTGAGACTATATGGAAAAAAATCAATGAGAATTTTGCTCTTTTCATTTGATCCATCCCCCAAGTTATTTTTCCAACTGAGAGGCCTTACTGGACCTTTGCCGCCTAAATCCTTATAGAATCTCATCTTTTATTGTGTGATGTCTTAAGCAGTATGCAATCCAATTTCAAAGCCTTGAATTTCTGGACTCTCTCTTCTTAATTTCTGCTTGCAATCCACCTAAGAATTTCCTGAGCTCTTCTCATACTTATAATACCTTGTCAAATGCAGCCAGGCCACCATCATTCTATTTTCCTGCATCTTCCCTGGAAAGACAAGTACACTAAGCTCAGGATCCGCATTTTCAAGTCATCAACTTACAAATACCTTTCCACTGAATACTCTTACCTCCATCTTTCCGGTCTCCGACACACTTTCCCATTACCTGTCCCAATCACTAAGATATATATTTCATGTTTTTATTATGGAGCACTTCACTTCTTATAGCAATTTCTGCATTAAAATAATTAACAGTAGCTGTCAAAACAGATAAATCCTACAGTTTCAGTGGCTTAAAAGAATAGGGATTTATTTCTCATTCATTCAAAGCCCAGTGAAGATAATATGTCCTTTTCCATCTCAGAGCTACAGAAGAGCCAACTGCTTCAAGACCCTCAAGTGATAAAAGATGAGATTTTTAAAAGGCATTGAATGATAAAGCCCAGTAAAACCTAGGTAGAAAAATCAAATTAAAGGTGTGTTTCCTCTCTCTCTCTCTCTCTCTCTCTCTCTCTCTCTCTCCACCTCCCCCACCCCCACCCCCCGTGGCCTTTGGTAAACCCTAGTGAACACACGTTCTAAGTATAAGATGGAAGAAGACCATTGATAGTTATGTTCACCAAGTGTTCCATAAACATCACCTCCCTGCAAGCTTCTTGTCCAGTACTAGCTCCTAAATATCAAAAGGAATATCAATAAACTTGAGAGATCTTAATCAAGGGACCAGATTCGAGAGCCTGAGACTGTAGTGTGGGAGAAGCGACTGTGGCGAACCGTATCTTCATTCACAAATATCCGCAGCCCCTTCCTGACCGCAGAATTTTCCTCCTCACCTCACTGACGGGAGGCTCTGACTAATGCAGCAGGATTGAGGGTGAGATGTGTCAATTCCGCTAGAAGCTTTCAGGACCAGGGTCTGGAGGCCTGTGTTCTCTTTCCTTTGATGAATACAGTTGGTAATGCTTTATTTTTGTTGCTGTTGTTGGCTTTGCTTTGTAAACCTTTTAATGCACTCATTTTAAATCTGGGGGTGGGGGAGGAGAAGGCAGTTAACTTGAACTTCCCTCTGAAGAAATGACAAAAACATGTTGGGTGTCCCATCTCCTCCCTCACCTCCACTGGCCAAATAAGTACCTGCTAGGAGAATCCCAGGGACAGAAGAGCCTGGTACGCTGCCATCTCTGGGGTCGCACAGAGTTGGACACGACTGAAGTGACTTAGCAGCAGCAGCAGCAGCAACAGGTCACTTGTGCTGCCTCTGAAACCCTGAACTAGATATCAAGTGTTCAGGTTGTGCGCATGGCACAGAGTGGGCCCTGGACACCTACCTGGCAGACGGGCCATCACCGGGTCTGGGCAGTTCCGTCGGGGGTCGTGAAAAGGCGCAGGGGTTCTGGCTGCGCTCGGCCGCCGGCAGGACGCGAGTGCTGCACGGAGTTCAGCGCGGGTGGAAGGCCGCCTGCAATCTGTCCAGGAAGCCCTCGGGAGCTGGGACGCTGGGACACCCTTCTTTAGGGTGTGACGGTGTCCGGTGGACTGCGGGGTAAGGCCTGGCCACCCGTACGGACCTCAGGTCAGTGGAGAAGCCAAAGAACTCTGACGGCCAGCAAAGCTTTCATGACCAACACGGGGGTGGCGACCACCTGGGAGACCCCCAGGACGTGGTCCGTCTTGTTCGTGGACAGTGGACCTCCCCCAGGTGGATGGGCTCCAGGAGCCGGGCTGGCGGTCAGCACATGGTGTAGACGCAGCACCCGGCGCGGGGCAGGGGCCCATCGGAGGCTGTCCGCGTGCTGCATCACATCGCAGGCATCAAAGCACACGCTCTGCAGTCCTCCCCCAGCGCCCCCACCTTGGTGGACCAGCTGGTACTCAGAGAGAGGCAGGCTTGGCCAGATGGGATCCCAGAATGAAGATGAACCCGAGCAGTGGGTCTGGCTCACAAAGTGAGCAAACGACAAAGATTCTCTCCTCCGCCACCTCTGTTCAGGCTCCTATGAACTGTCCTCTCAAACAGGCTTTGATTTTTGAGCTTCAGTGTTCATCGTTGCATTGCCCTGTTTTAACAAGAATACCACCAAGTCAGTTTAGCTAGACTCCTCCATCCTCCATGTCTGATAGCTCTCAACATTTGTCAGGTCTTCATCCTCCGTCACTTCCCAGGTGCCTTCAGTGAGAATCCTGTTAGATCTTATTAGCCAGAATCGCCTTACTTCTGATATTTCTTCTTAGCTATTTTCCATCCACTGATCCCCATTTCCACTTGCCTATGCTATATTGAGAGCTGAATCCAGTCTCTGAAGGGCCTTGTGGTGGCCCTATACCCACTGAAACACCACTTGTCCCCTTGAATGAAATCTCCTTGCCATTCTTTAACAAGTGTCGTGAATGATTTTTTTCTTTACTACAAGGAATAAATGTTTGTTCCTGAGAGCCTCTGAGATGTTGAGATTGTTTGTTACCATAGCATAACTTAGCCTGTCCTGACTGGTTACACCAGGGGAGGAACCACAGATGGTGGTCCTGAAGAAGAGAGACTCCACGGGAACATGGCCATTGTCATCAACAGCCTGAAGAGTCAAGTGGAAAGGCAGCACCGAATTTGCTCGTGTGATGTTCCAAACTGAAAGGCGCAGAGGTGGCTCAGCCTGAGCCTCCCAGAAAAATGTCCTGGGAGTTAGTACTAAGCGGCTGGTCTTCGGAGTTCCCTGGAGGGCCGTAAGCAGAGGCGTGAGCTGGGAGGACGGGAGATGGCATGCAGGCCTCTTCTGGGACTGTGGTTACAGGAAAAGTCTACGTCATAGGCGACCTTTTACCCTGGGCTTTCCACCTGTCAGTGAGGAAAGCCCAGAGGCTTAGGACTCCCCAGCACCTCAGGTAAGCCAAAGAATCCCTCCTTCCAGGAGGCCCTCAGGGCCAGAACACAGTCCTTCTCAGGAAGTTTATGTTTTTTCTCCGTGAAATACAGCTACCCACTGGGAGTTTACATCACTGTCCTTTCTTATTCTCTGTCCCCGTCTCTCGGCCTCTCTGATTTCCTCTCTCATTGCCCTGGTTTCTGTGCACCTTTGGATCTCCACGGCATTATCTGTGTGGCTGTGTCTTTGGGTTTTTCTTTTGTGTATTTCAGTCTCCATCTCAGTCTGTCTCTCTGCTTCAGTGTATCTTCTCCTCCCTCTCAGTCTTCACCCTGTCTCTCCCTCACATACACTGTGATGTTTATACCACTCAGACGTTTTTTGATGATCCCCAAGAAACCAGTCCTTGGGCTTCTCTATCACCAGAACTGGGACTAAAACTATCTGCTTGTTCAGCCACACCTTCCATCTCTTGATTCTTTTTTATCACTTCTTTTTCATCCCTAGAGTAGAGCTTCTCCCACAACCAGACATTACTCATCTTTAGCCCCAAAAGCTGGAAACCCTGTGCTCAGTCTCTCCCTTCTAAATTCCAGAATCATCTCTGGCCCTGGTTCCAGGGCAGTGCCTTGCCCTCCTTTGCTGCCTGAGCTCTCTGTCCAGAAATATTCCCCAGAAAGCCCATGACAAGGGTGTGGCCACTGCGGACTTTCTTGGGCGTCAAGGGTGGAGGTTTACAGGCTCTAAACAGAATGTCCCTGACCACGGACACCCACCCTGACCCAGCAGCTGCCCAGCCTTCCACTGCAGCCTCGTTCCTGCTCCTCCTCCACACAGGCCTCTGCGTGTGTCCCGCCCCATGCCTTGGCTCTGAGCCTGACCTCCAATGGCCACACCCTCTGTGCATGGCATTGTGGTGGGATCTCAGGAGCAGAGCACAGGCCTAGGAACTCGGGGCGGGGTCCAGTTTAAACTTTAGCTCCAGCTCTACAACTCACGTTTTGGGTAATTCTGAGCAATTGCTCACCCCTCCATTGCCTCTTTCTTACTCTTAATTTAAACTTCAGCTCCAGCTCTACAACTCACTTTTTGGGTAATTCTGAGCAAGCTGCTCACCCCTCCACTGTCTCTTTCTTACTCTTAAAAATTGGAGTCATGGTGCCTATCTGCCAATGTTGTGTGATAATCAAGTAAGATCATGCATAGGAAGTTCCTGAGGCAGAGCTGATGGTGAAACATTTATTCCTGTTCTACTTCTTCACCACCCAAACCCCAGGCCCCATGTCATCTCCTCTGTCTGACCTACAGCTGGTAGACACCAAGACAGCAATACCGACAATCTGCTTTCAGAGTCTGCTCTGATGGGTGAACAGGCATGCGGTTCCGGTTGCTACTGACCTTGACTATCCCCACCCCATCATTACCACCACTCCTCCCCACTCCCCCCTCCCCTCTCTACGCAGGGAACCCACTTCAAGAACCAAACTAAACCACTCTCCCTTTTCTCTGATCTTCCCTGAACCCCATCCAGGCAGTGATAATCTGTTGTTACTTTGAGGTCCCAGTCACTGGGCGCTGACAACAAGGTGAAATGCATGGTGTTTCCCCAACTTTCAAGTAGCATCTCCAGTCTTCCCTGAACTTGGGAGACTTGACAATGAAAAAGACAGAGTCTCTGCCCTTGAGATGTTCACAGGCTGGTGGGCGGGAGAGCTCTGTAAATAAACCAGGACAATACAATGTGATACAACTTCAGTGACTGAGGTGTGGGCTGGACGTACTGAGAGGAGGGCGCGCTAGCTCTGCTGGGCTGCCACTGTGGGTGCGCCTGTACAGCTGAGTCCTCTGCTGCTCTACTGCCAGACCCACTTGATGCAATGCTGCACGAGAAGCCAGCATTGCCCATGCTGAGAGAAAATATGCCAAGGACAAAATATTATCAGTCTTCAACCTCAGATCTTGGTCAAATATGCATATCCAGCTTCCAGTTGAGTCTGGGCCATAAGGGTAGGTATCCGAGGAATCAGGGAATGCCCACACCCACAGCCAGGCTTCACAACATAGCCACATTCTTGGTTGAAACTGAGTAATACCAGAAAGGTCAGAGAAGAAAGAAAGACTCCAGGGAAATAGTCTGGTTGTTTGGCCAGGACAACTCAGATTCCATCTTTCCTGCTCCAAATTTGTTCCAACACTTTCTTCAGCCAAGCACTCTCCTCCCAACTAGAACATTTCATGTATCCAAAGAGCTCTCCTTTTTTTTTTTTTCTGTAATCAAATTGTTAACAAATACACAATCAGGCCATTTAAGGGAAGGCTTAACAATGGGACCAGGTTCAACCAGACATCACTTTCTAACAACATCAGTTGCTGGACCAGAACTAAGAACTAAGAAGAAATCAAAACATTCCTTTGTAAGACCAAAGCAGTCACTCCGAAATCTGTCTGTTGAGGCTATCCACATGATTTGTTGGAAAGTCTTTCAGGAACACACACAGCATCCACTGATTCTTGTTTTTTTGTCTGTTTTTGGATCTCATAAAGACAGAATTGGAATTGTCATAATCCCTGGATCATGTTACACACGTCATAGTCTATGCTTGGACTGCCTTTTAATTAGTCAGTTAATTAATAATAACATTACCAATTAACCCATGACATAAAAGGAAAGCCAGGACCTTGAGGGGTATCATATGAAGCCTCTTGCCACCACCCATTTACTGTCCCAGCTCAGGGTATTCCTCATCCTAAGCCTGTGTTCGTCATTGTTTTATTCTCCTTTATAATTAGTGTATCATATGTATGTGTGTGTGTGTGTGTGTGTGTGTGTGTGTGTGCGCGCGCACGCTATATATAACCTCTGGGGATTTACCTTTCCACTCAAAACATTCTGCTGATTCCTCCGTATCGAGGCATGCTGTGCTGTTCCTTCTTTTGAACGGCTGTGTAATGCCTTATTTGGTGCCTTCAACACACTCTGTTCACCACCTTACCTCGTCACATCCAGGTTTTTGCCTCCATGGTGACTGCTTCGGCAGAGGTTCTCATATGCATCTCCTGTTGAACATTAGGAGTAGACTAGTTGGCTCTAACCTGTTTGAGAAATATGGTAAATCTAAAGGGCATAAAGAGCTAAATGCAAGACTGTGAACCAGAAAACTCCTAGAGGAAAAACTGACAGAACACTCTTTAACATAAAACCATAGGAATATTTTTTTTTGAATCTGCCTCCTAAAGCAAATCTGTCTCCTAAAAGGGCTTCCCTAGTAACTCAGGTAGTAAATAATCTGCCTGCAGTGCAGGAGACCCGGGTTCAATTCCTGGGTCAGGAAGAGCCCTTGGAGAAGGAAATGACCACCCACCCCAGTATTTTTGCCTGGAGAATCCCATAAACAGAGGAGCCTGGCAGGCTACAGTCCACGCAGTCGCAAGAGTAGGACACGACTTAGTGACTAAACCACCACCACCACCACTTGAAGCAAAGGAAGGAAAAACAAATTAATAGGACCTAATTAGACTTAAATCTTTTAATGCACAGCAGAAGACCATCGATGAAATGAGAAAAAGTCTACTAAATGGGAGAAAATATTTGCAAATGGTATGATTGATAAAGGGTTAATATCCAAAATAAATAAATAGTTCATATGACTCCACATTATAAATAGAATCAACTCAATTTAAAAATGAGCGGAAGACCTAGATGAATTTAAGACCTCTTCTCCAGAGAAGACAAGCAGATGGCCAACAGGCACGTGAAAAGATGTTCCACATCAATAATCATCAGTTCAGTTTAGTTCAGTTCAGTCGCTCAGTCGTGTCTGACTCTTTGCGACCCCATGAATCGTGTCTGACTCTTTGCGACCCCATGAATCGCAGCACACCAGGGCTCCTTGTCCATCATCAACTCCCGGAGTTCACTCACACTCACGTCCATCGAGTCGGTGATGCCATCCAGCCATCTCATCCTCTGTCGTCCCCTTCTCCTCCTGCCCCAATCCCTCCCAGCATCAGGGTCTTTTCCAATGAGTCAGCTCTTTGCATGAGGTGACCAAAGTACTGGAGTTTCAGCTTTAGCATCAGTCCTTCCAAAGAACACCCAGGACTGATCTCCTTTGGAATGGACTGGTTGGATCTCCTTGCAGTCCAAGGGACTCTCAAGAGTCTTCTCCAACACCACAGTTCAAGTCATCAGAGAAATGCAATTCAAAATCACAGTAAGAGAGTGCTGCTTACCTGCCATGATGAGTGTCATCAAAAAGAACACAAATAACAGACGTCAGGGAGGATGTAAGGAAAAGATTGCAAATAGCCAAAACAATCTTGAGAAAGAAAAATGGAGCTGGAGAAATCAGGCTCCCTGACTTCAAATTGTATTACAAGCTACACTAATCAATAAATATAGCATTGGCATGAAAACAGGAATCAATGGAAATCAGTGGGAAAGGATAGAAAGTCCACAGATAAACCCAAGCACCTATGGGCATCTAAGCTATGACAAAGGAGATCAGAGTACACAATGGAGAAAAGATAACGTCTTCAATAAATGGTGCTAGGGAAACCTGACAACTACATGCAAAACAATAAAACTGGAATACTTCCTAATACCATGCACAAAAATAAACTCAGAATGGATTAAGACCTAAATATAAGACTGGACACTATAAAATTCTTAAGAGGAAAACATAGGCAGAGCACTCTTTGACATAAATTGCAGCAAGTTTTCCATTTACCTCCTAGAGTAATGAAAAATAAAGATAAACAAATGGGACCTAATTAAATGTAAAAGCTTTTGCAGAGCAAAGGAAACCATCAACAAGATGAAATTGCAACTTTCAGAATAGGAGAAAATATTTGCAAATGAAGCAAATGATAAGGGACTAATCTCCAAAAGATCCAAAAATCACATGCAGCTCAATATTAAACAAACAAACAATCCAATCAAAAAATAGGTGAAAGACCTAAATATGCCGGTTGGTGCTGGTTTAGATGCTAAGTCGTGTCCGACTCTTGCAACCCCATGGACTACAGCCTGCCAGGCTCCTCTGTTCATGGGATTCTCCAGGCAAGAATACTGGAGTGGGTTGGCATTTCCTTCTGCAGACCTAAATATACATTTCTCCATGGCCAACAGGCACATGATAAGATGCTCACTATTGTTGATTACTGTGTGTGTGCTTAGTCAGTCAGTCACGTCATTAATTATTAGAGAAATGCAAATCAAAACAATAATGAGGTATCATCTCACACTGGTCAGAATGGCCATCATCAAAAAATCTACAAAAAATAAATGCTCTAGAGGGTATGGAGGAAGGGACCCCTCTTCACTGTTGGTAGGAATGGAAATTGGCACAGCCACTATGGAGAACAGTATGGAGATTTCCTAAAAAACTAAAAATACAACTACTACTATCCAGCAATCCCACTCCTGGGCATATGCCCCAGTGTTTATTGCAGCACTATTTATAATAGGCAAGACATGGAAGCAGCCTAAATGTTCATCAGCAGAGGAACAGATAGAGTAGATGTGGCACACATATACAATGGAATACTCTTCAGCCACATTAAGGAACAAGAGTCGGACATTTATCAAGATGTGGACGGACCTAGAGACTGTCATACAAAGTGAAGTAAGTTAGAAAAACAAATACCATGTATTAATGCATATATATGGAATCTAGAAAAATGGTACAGATGAACCTATTTGCAAAGTGAAATAGAGGAGCAGACACAGAGGATAAATGTGTGGATACCAAGTGGGGAAAGGAGAGATGGGATGACCTGGGAGATTGGGACTGAGACACATACACTACTACGTATAAAATACGATAGGTAACTAATTAGAGTCTACTGCACAGCACAGGGAACTCTACTCACTTCTCTATGGTGACCTAGATGAGAAGGAAATTCAGAAAAGAGGGGAAATATGTATTTATGTAGCTGATTCATTTTGCCATTCAGCAGACACTAACACAATCTTGTGAAACAACCATGAGTGTGTGCTCAGCTGCTAAGTCATGTCGAACTCTTTGCAGCCCCATGGACGGTAACTGGCCAGGCTCCTCTGTCTATGAAATTTCTCAGGCAAGAATATTGTAGTAGATCGCCACTTCATTCTCCAGGGGATCTTCCTGACCCATAGATCAAACCCAGGTCTCCTGCATTGGCAGGCAAATTCTTTACCACTGAGCAGAAGACAACTATACTGCAAAAAAAATGTAAAGAGAAGGGAACCCTCATACACTATTCACTGTTGGCAGAATGTAGATTGCTACAGCAATCTACAGATTGCTACTGTGGAAAACCGTTGGAGAGGCCTTAAAAACCTAAAAATAGAACTACCATATGACATGTATGATACATACTTCTGGGTATATATCTGAAAAAAATAAAAACACTAATTTGAAAAGATCCATGCACCCCATTCATAGCAGCTTTATTTACAATTGCCAAGATATGAAATCAACCTAAGTATCCATCAACAGAAGAAGATGTGGTATAAACATACCACATGTAAAGTAGATACAGTATTTTATTACAGTGGAATACTACTCAGTCAAAAAAAGAGAATGGAGTTTTACCACTTGTAACAACATGATGGGCTTGCAGGGTGTTATGCTAAGTAAGATAAGTCAGTCAGAGAAAGACAAATACTGCATGATATCATGTATATGTGGAACCTTAAAAATATAACCGACTAGTAGCAGACTCAGATGCAGAGAACAAACTAAGTGGTTACCGGTGGGGAGAGGAAAGAAGGGAGAGGTGATGAGAAATTAAGAGGGACAAACTATTAAGCATAAACTACAAGGATGTTTTGTCCAACTCAGAGAAGAGGGCCCATATTTTGTAATGATTATAAACCTTTGAAAATTGTGAATCACTGTATTGTAGACTTGTCTAATATTATACACAGCTCTGTGGTGGTAGTGGTTTAGCTGTAAATTGTGTTGGACTCTTGTGACCCCATGGACTGTAGCCCGCCCCGCTGCTCCATCCATGGATTTCCCAGGCAAAAATACCAGAGTGGGTTGCCAGTTTCTTCTCCAGGAGATCTTTCCAACCCAAGGATTGAACCCAAGTCTCCTGCATGGCAGGAGGATTCTTTACCACTGAGCCACTTCGATATAAATAAATAAACAAATTTTTTAAAGGAAGAAAAGTTCTTTCATCAAATAGCTTATTTCCCAACAGAACCAGAAAGGGGAAGCTCTGCAGCCGAGAACACCATTCCAGGAAGGTGGAGATGTGCCCTGGATTAGCGATCTCCTGGGAAGACTGTGGGTATTGCACAAGTCAAGACATACTAAGAGTCAAGAAGTAATTACTGAAAAAATGACTGGTTTTCCCAATTGGGGAAGCAGCAAGGAAAACTGCTCCTCCCTATCCCAGCTCCCCATGCTAATTCCTCATTGCACATTGCGGGGAAGTTGCATGGTACAGTGTGGGAAAGGGCTACTCAGCAAACAAGGGTGTGTAGAGAGGGGTAGGGGGAACAACCAGTGAAAAGACACAGAGAGACCCTGCAAACATTGATGCTGAAAGCACCCTTAGCAATAATCACAAAGCTCAACTCCTTGTCCCCATTTTACAGATGCAGAGACCAAGGTCTGAAGAGAAATGATCTAGACTCATCCTGTCTCAGTGAGACCAAGAACTGTAACAGACATCAACTCCAATCATCTAATAACTTAATTTCTCCTAAAATATCCCCCAGTAAGTGGTTATTCAGGTCTTATTTAGTCATTGGGCAGAGCTGCTGCCTTTGGAAGCAGCATGGTTTATCTTTGAAGATTATTGATATAGGCTTAAAATTGAGCTGAAATATGCCTCTCAGTAAGTTCCGCTCCTTCAACTCTATGGTTGCTACACAGACTGGCAAAATAATAACAGCACAATGATCATAATGCGTGTGCGCATGCTCAGTTACATAGCTGTGTCTGGCTCTGTGGGAACCCATGGACTAGCCCACCAGGCTTCTCTGTCCATGGAACTGGATCTTCCCAACCCATGGATCAAACCCACATTTCTTGTGTCTCCAGCATTGCCAAGTGGATTCTTTACCACTGCACCATCTGGGAAGGCCTAATGGTAATAACCAATAACCTCAGATATGCAGATGACACCACCCTTATGGCAGAAAGTGAAGAGGAGCTAAAAAGCCTCCTGATGAAGGTGAAAGAGGAGAGTGAAAAAGTTGGCTTAAAGCTCAACATTCAGGAAACAAAGATCATGGCATCTGGTCCCATCACTTCATGGGAAATAGGGAAACAGTGGAAAGTGTCAGACTTTATTTTGGGGGGCTCCAAAATCACTGCAGATGGTGACTGCAGCCATGAAATTAAAAGTTGCTTACTCCTTGGAAGGAAAGTTATGACCAACCTAGACAGCATATTCAAAAGCAGAGACATTACTTTGCCAACCAAGGTCCATCTAGTCAAGGCTGTGGTTTTTCCAGTGGTCATGTATGGATGTGAGAGTTGGACTATAAAGAAAGTTGAGCACTGAAAAATTGATGCTTTTGAACTGTGGTGTTGGAGAAGACTCTTGAGAGTCCCTTGGACTGCAAGGAGAGCCAACCAGTTCATTCTGAAAATCAGCCCTGGGATTTCTTTGGAGGGAATGATGCTGAAGCCGAAACTCCAGTACTTTGGCCACCTGATGCTGACTCATTGGAAAAGACTCTGATTCTGGGAGGGATTGGGGGCAGGAGGAGAAGGGGATGACAGAGGATGAGATGGCTGGATGGCATCCTTGACTCAATGGAGGCGAGTCTGGGTGAACTCCAGGAGTTGGTGATGGACAGGGAGGCCTGGCGTACTGCGATTCATGGGGTCGCAAAGAGTCAGACATGACTGAGCGACTAAATTGAACTGAACTGAATGATAATAATACAAGTCCACAATCTAAAAATGTGAGGGAAAAGAAAAACCCTAAAAATGTGAGACGCAAATGTAAGACGCTGATATGATGCATTTGGCACCAAACCTAACTTGAAAACATAAGTGTGTGGGAGTTAGATAAATCTCACTCAGTATGAGTTGGCTTACAGAAACATCTCTGTGTTTGATTAAAGAACTGTTTCAGACCCACAAGAAAAGTGTTACATAATATACAACATCTGGAATGGATAGTTATGATGAAGCATATATATTATTAATATGGGTCAAGAATGGTCTGATGTTGGCAATTTCTTATGGTTCAGTTTGTTTTTCTAAAATCTAGTCCTAATGACGACCTAGGGCTTTTGGTGACAGAGTGTGCGGCTCTAAAGCACATGTTCCAGCTTTCTTGCATGTTTAGCTTAGGTTTTGTGAGTGCATTGCTATTTACCCCATGAAATCACATGTGCAACACTCTGCTTTGCAACTGGACTTGTATCGTCTCTTTTTTTTCTGTTACCACCCTTTGCATATTAGCTGCATGGTTAGTCAGCTTATAATTAAATTAACTGTGAATTATTTTAGTGGCCTGTGAAGTAACTAGTCCATTTTGTGGTCTTTTGCCACAGTTTTCATAATTTGCATCATTGGCTAATTAGTTGATATTTAAAATTCTTTGATGATTTCTCTGCGGTTTCATGTTTGATATTTTTCCGAATATTTGTAAAAGAACAATTCTGTATGTTTTCCTTTCTGGAAACTCCTTGTTGGAGTTCTCTGACAGTGTGTCTGCTCTCATCATTGGTTTTGATTCCCTGTCTCATCCTGTTGTCTGCTTAGGTTGTCGTCAATCCAGACCCCTCCACCCCCCACCCCCAAGGCTGTAGTTTACCCATCCATCTCCCCTCTCCTGTCCCCCCACTTGCTCTGGTCATAGCTGTGCTGTGGTCCACAGCGTGTGTCCCCTTAGTCGGGTTTGTGCTTTGTCTTCATGTCTCATTAAATGGTGTTTTTTCCCCCATAGCAGTAAGTTGAATTGGTGTATCACTATGCAGTTACGAGAAGGCAATGGCAACCCACTCCAGTACTCTTGCCTGGAAAATCCCATGGATGGAGGAGCCTGGTAGGCTGCAGTCCATGGGGTTGCAGAGTTGGACACGACTGAAGCAGTTTAGCAAGGACTTTTCACTGAATATCTGTAATCAAAAGAGGAGCCTCCACTTTTGGGCACCAGTTATGTGATGGATTCTACCCCAAGAGGGACTCAAAAATAAATGTCTTCTCCCAAGTCTTTCCCCAGGACTCCAGACTTGTCATCCAACTGCCTCCTTGTAATGTCCTCTCTGCTTGAGGTCTAAAATCACCTCAAAGGGTGCACATCTTGATCTGAGATGTGGAACTCCCACAGTCTTCCTTGTGTCCATGAAGAGCATCTCCATTCTTCTGATGCTCCAGGAAAGAACTTGGACCCAGATTTTTCTCTTCTCTCTCATTCACATTCAGCTCAGTAAGAAATTATGTCCGCTCTATTTCAAAATATATCTGGAATCTGCCATTTCTTGTGACCCTCCCTGCCACCACGCTATCCAATTCACCATTATTCCTCACCTAGCTTACTTCAATAGTTTCCAACCTAGTCTCTCTGATTCCATCCTTCTCCTTTCAAGCTGTTCTCAACACAGCAACCAGGACGATCCTTTTGAAGTTGAGATCAGAACCTGCCAACTTTCTGCAACACATCTTCTAAGACTTCCCATCTCCCAGAAGGAGAAGCCAAGTCTTACCCAACTCCCACGCTAGAGGCCCTGTGTGGTCAGGCTCCTGTGACACCGTTCCAGTCTTCACAACCACCTTGATGCTCCTTAAACACATCTGCTTCAAGGTTGGGAGCAATCTTCTATATATCAGACACCCACAGGGCTTCTCCTCATTCCAGGTCTTCAATCAAATGTCCACTCTCAGGAAAAGTTGCTTTTTCTGACCACCTTATTTTAAATTACAACTAGGGTAACTCCCTAGCTCTTTTCTGTTTTGTTTTGTTTTGGTTTTTAAATTTGTTTTCTAAAGCACTAAGGCCATCTACTATACCATGAATTCAACTTATTTTTTGTGGTTTACTGGCCATCTCCCCACACTAGACTATAAGCTTCATGAAACCAGGGATTTGCATGTGTTTTCATCACTGCTTTAGCCCATCACTTAGAACACTATCTTGCACTCAAGTACAGTAACTCATTATCTCTCTGTAAGCTACTTACTTCAGCCTTGAAACTGAGACCCTCCTTCTGCACTGAGAATCAAGGAGGAAGGGAGAAGTACGTTGTAATAGCCAAAACAGATGTTTGTCTCACCAAAGAGGTTATACAGATAGCACTAAAGTGCATGAAAAGATGTTCAATGTTGTTAGCCATTAGGGGAATAAAAATTAAAACCACAATGAGACAACCCTATACACTTAACATAAGAGCTAAAATTGAAAACTGGAGTAACTCTAAGTTCTGGAAAGAGGATGCAGAAAGGATGTTGGCTCTTTCACACACTGCTGTGGGAAGTAAAACGATACAACCACTCTGGAACAGAGCCTGGCAGTTGCCTACGAACCAAAGGCGACTGTGCCAACTGCATGACTCAGCAGTCTCACTTTTGGGCATTCCCTCTAGAGAAATGAAAACATGTTCACACAAGAACCTGTAAACCCTTACATTCATAGCAGCTTTATTCTGCTCTCAAAATGCTAAACAGGAAATAACTCAAATATTTAACTGGTTAAACAAACTAGGGTCCATCCATACCACGGAACTGCATTCAGCAATTGAAAGAAATGAAGTGTTATTTATGTAATAATTTGGACAGAGCTCAAGGAAATGATGCTGAGCAAAAAAAAAAAAAAAAAAGCCAACCCCTAAAGGATACAGACCACATGATTCATTATATGATGTTTGGCAAATAGCATTATTACCAAGTTGGAGAGAAAATTTGTGATTGTCAGGGGTTAAGGGAGAAAGACTCTTGAGAGTCCCTTGGACTGCAAGGAGATCCAACCAGTCCATTCTAAAGGAGATCAGTCCTGGGTGTTCTTTGGAAGGAATGATGCTAAAGCTGAAACTCCAGTACTTTGGCCACCTCATGCAAAGAGGGAGGGAGGGATTGGGGGCAGGAGGAGAAGAGGATGACATAGGATGAGATGGCTGAACGGCATCACCGACTTGATGGACATGAGTCTGAGTGAACTCCGGGAGTTGGTGATGGACAGGGAGGCCTGGCGTGCTGCGATTCATGGGGTCGTGAAGAGTTGGACACGACTGAGCAACTGAACTGAACTAAACTGAACTGAAGGGAGAAAGAGGGGGAGGATGGCAGCTGTGACTATACAATGCAGCGTGCTGGATCTTTGTGGTAGATATTTTTCTGTATCTTGACTGTAGTGATGGTCCCAGGAATCTATACATGTGATAAATATCACAGGACTAAACACATACACAAACAGTGCATATAAAGCTGATAGAATCAGAATATCATGTCAACTTCCTGATCATGGTATTATATTATACTTATGCAAGATGCTGTCTTTGGGGAAAGCTGAATAAAGGGTATAAAGAATCTCTGTATTTTTTCCTCTGTTCCCGAGGACCCTCCAGGCAAGAATACTGGAGTAGGTTGCCATGCCCTCCTCCAGGGGATCTTCCCAACCCAGGTCTCCCGCATTGCAGGCAGATTCCTCACACACTGAGCCACCAGGGAAGCGCATTTTTTCCTTACAGCTCTATGTAAATGTACCTCTACAATTACCTCAAATAGTTGTCTAACAGGTCTATGCCCTAACACACTTACCTCTTCCCACAGGAATTTCCCCAGGCACAAATTCAGAATCCATTGACCCTTACTTTAAACAGAGGTATAACAAGGCTGTGAGTTACGTTCTAAGTCGCTTCTGGCCTTGTCCAACTCTGCGATCCCAGGGACATAGCCCACCAAGCTCCTCTGTCCATGGAATTCTCCAGGCAAGAGTACTGGAGTGAAGTTGCCATTTCCTCCTGCAGGGGATCTTCCCCACCCAGGAAGATCTTACATCTCCTGCATTGGCAAGCGGGTTCTTTACCACCAGTGCCACCTGGGAAGCCCATAACAAGCTTATTTACCACATTTTGCAGATAATCAGATACATCAGAACGAGGACAGTGTCCTGCAGTTCTGAAGGTCACACAACCATGAGACTAAAACTGAGGTCTCCAGATACCCTGTCTGGTGTTTTCATTATTCACCATTTTTCAAGACCTTCTTATATTGAAGACGATAATACATACCTCTTCGTTTGAACCCATACACTTACCACTTTTAAGACCGTGGCTTGATCAAGCACATCAGCTGTCTAAAAAAGAACTACAAGGGTAAGTACTCGTTTATAAACTCCTTCAAGATGATTTGATACTGAGTGTGATTACATGTTTAAAAATTACAATAGCAAAGATTTAGGTTAATCTCAAGGAAAAGTTTATTAGATTTGTTAAACCAAGAATAGGTAACCAAGGAACACACCCTTGGCTGGGATTCTTTGATGTTAGATGCTTATTTCAACAGGTGTTGGTTAAGATTCTATTGTGTGACAGTTACTACATTAGAAGCAACAGGAAGGGACGTGTCTGCTGTCTTAGATTTGATACTTTACTGAGCATGATGAAACAGTCACAGTCTAGCATGAAATAGTCAATGCCAGGGGAAGAATGGGAGGCTGTAAGAATACAGAGGAACATCTCACCCCATCTTAGAGGCAGTGAAGTGCAGGGAAGGTTTCTACATGAAGTTAGAAAAAAAAATAGAGGTGTGGTGATATGAAAGGAAAGAAGTGGAAGCTTCCCCAGGGGAGGAACAGCAAGTACAACAGGCTGCTAGGCCACAGCGCATCTGAGGGAAGCACGGCTTGGGAAAGAGCAAGAGAAAAGCTGGACACTGAGGAGATGTGACGGTGGGCAGGTCATGCAAGGTTTTCCCAAGGAGCCTGAAGGGTTCCAGCTGTGACTGAAGCAGAAGTAGTTGCTGAATGGAGGCGCGAGTCAGACTGGTCTCCACCATATGCCACAGGACACCCTTACGCTTTCCTCTTTCTGCAACCCGGCTTTTTGCAGGGCCTTCTCTTCTCCAGTATCACCCTCCCTCTTGTTCCAACACCACCTCTTTCTCCAGGAAGGCTCTGCAATCTGCACCTGGAAGGGATGAGGGTCTGGGTAGAATGGGTGTGGGTGTCCATGGACGCGCTTTGTACTGTGATGGTTAGGAGTCTCTGGAGCCAGCCTGCCCCGGTGCCAAGCCTGCTTCTATCCCTTACTCTCTACTCTTTCATCTCCTTATCTGCCAGGTGGGAAGAGCAGCATTTCTACACCATAAGGTCATCTCAGGATGGAATGATTTCACTGATACATTTCACTCGCTCAGAAGAGTGACCGGCAGTAAGCCAGAATTTAATCAGTGCTAGCCTTTGTTACATGTGATGGCCCCTAGGCACACCCAGCTTGGGCTCAGTCAACTTTGGACTCATCAGAGGGTGTCCTCCCCATATAGACAGTCACCTCGTATTACCTCATCCTCTTGCCTCAGACAAACACAGGTTGGTCAACACAAACTAAAAATACACTTTCCTTTCATAAGCAACTGTATGAAAGAAGCTTAAAACATGATTTGGAAGAACTAGATCATCTTCCTAGCTCCTGTGTCTTAATCCCTGGCTGACCTAGGGCAGGTGCCTTTTCATTTCAGGACATCAATCATCCCATCTGTGCAATGGGAATAAGCTCCTAGGAGACCTAAAGAGGGCTTGGCAGCACTTTGCAAAGTGGTGATGCAAACACGATTTCCATCTGCCAGTCCGCAAGCCACAGGGCACACCTCCCCATCCTCACTTTCACTTCCGGAAGACGCACACTCCCAGATTGGCATGTGGGCAGGCCTCCAGCAGCCCAGGGAGCAGGTATGTTTTCATCGGCTCCACCCACTGACTTGAATTCTTTTTCTCCTCCTCCAGGGACTTTCCTGACTTCCTTCTATAGATGAAGGAAGGAGCACATGAGCACACTGCATATAAATATGCTTCGGAAAGCTTTCTTCTTCTTCTCCTTCTCTTTTTTTTTTTCTTAAACCAAACTTGGTTTCTGTTGTAGGCGGTGCATTCCCTAGCCGGGTGGGGTGGGGCCAAGTGTGTTGTGGAAAGGGGAGGGGGGGCGGGCAAGGGGAGGAGCAGGCAGTGATTAATTCATCCACTGTGAGAGCTGGGCTTCTATTTAATGGGGGGTCTCTGCCCAGAAGGAGTTGAAGGCAACTCTAGGAGCGGCAGGAGCATGGCAGAGGGCCTGACACTGGGCTTCGGGGAAGCGGCCAGCGTGGAAATGCTGCCGGAGGATGGCGGCTGCAGGCCCAAGGCCAGGGCTGGGCTGGCGTCCAGGAGGAGCAGTGCACACTGGCCTCTGACCTGCTGCCTGCTGTCGATCCCCATCCTGGCCGCACTCACCACCTACCTGCTCGTCGGCCAGCTCCGGGCCCAAGGAGAGGCCTGTGAGCTCCAGGTAAGTGAGACTTCTCTGTGACCTGGGGGTCCGCAGACCTCCAGAGGCCACCTGGCCACTGCCGCAGGTCTGGACAGAGCTCCAGCATCCATCGCAGTGCTTGTTTCCACATGCAGAGGAGAGGCAGAATGTGAGGGGCGGCGGAGTCCAAACTGGTTTATACTTTTAACATTTCCAGGGTATGAACTGTGCCTTTGGATGTTTATTTTGGAAAGAACTTCAAGCCACATATTTAGATACTTATAATGCACTGATAATTTGGGGATATTCCTTTTCTTTAAAAAAAAGCTAAATTATGGGGTGGGGAGTGCAAAACGAATACATAGTTGTCGAGAAAAGACTGAAAATACAGATAAAGGGAAAAAGATAATTATCATTACCCATAATGCATGGAGGTGACTACAATTAACATTTTGAGGTATATACCTTCATATTTTTAAATAAGATGGGTTTATTTTTGAGTCTCCTAATATATTGTGATTTTATTTACTGTTAGTAAATTCACAGCAGCATGATGACATAGATGGTTGTATTATGTTGCTATATATGTATGTGTTATAATGTATTTAATCAACCCCCTTTCTTGGGTTTGGAAATATTCTTTATCAAAGCTCCAAACAGAACCTCCTACTTGATTATTTATCTCTCCAGTCTTGGTCGGGGTGAGGTGTCAGAGCTTAGTCAGAGAACATTGGGTCTAGGAAAGCAATGATGCAATGGTTTGAGAATGCTGACAGGTGATGGGGGAAAACAGTTCCAGACTAGGAATTCCAAAAACCTCAAAGCCTGAAGAATGTGTCATTCAAGCAATACCCTTTAAAAAAAAAATAAACTCTCCTGCATAATCTCTCTTGCATAATCTGTGATAAGTTATTTAAGTTCAGTCTAAAGTATTAAATTCCAGAGGGGAAAACAGGTTCTTTAGTTGGTTTAACTGGAAACCTGTTCTCTGAGCACTGCTGGTGACTTGAAAGCAGAGACACGCTGAACCAGTCATGGTGAGCATTTAACTCTCACCCATGAGGGTCAGCAGAGATTGAGACCCTGAGACTGACAGCGGCTGAGATTCGGGCCCCAGCATCCATGGCCACACGCCACCACTCAGGAAGTGTAGAACAGGCAGACAACCAGAAATGCTGCTCATAATTACAGGAGAACACCACCGTGGGGCTGGTTCCTACAAAGTCAAACTGTAGAGTCCAGTCAGCATTCTGGACTCTGCCCCTCTTTAGCCAGAAAGAGTTGGGTGCTCTTGAATGAGGCACTAAGTGCTTTCCACCCTGAGCTCTCCTTGGTTCTGAGCAAAACCCTGTCTCTGCCCCAAATGACTGCCCAAGGGGTGTTGGTCTAAAAGTCCATCGGGTGGGATGCTGTGGTCCCACGGGGGCAGTGATGTACCCAGTCGGGAAGAGAGTCGAGCCACCAGCTGCCACTAGACAGGAAGCTCTGTGAGTGGAGGAACCACGTGCCTGCCTTGTTGTACACTCAAGAGATGCAGAAGTTGATACTCCGTTCTGTCATTGCTAAATCAGTCTCCCTGGAGAGTAGACATGCGGGGACTTTTGGAGCTGTGGTTTGGTCAGGCTATACAACTTCTTGGTCAGAAGAAAGAGAAAGGGAAATGAGGTTAAGGCTGGGGAGCATGCAGGAACTAGAGTCCTGAAAAGAAACACCAGCCCTGTTCAAAGAAGAGGCTTAAATAAGAATGTTTAAAGAATTTAAAAGGAGTTCAAAGAAAGGTCAATTTGCTAAGAAGGATTAATGGGAACCACAGGGCTGGCAGCATCCTGGTGCCACCAGCGGTATAGAGCTGGTCACCGCCTCTTGACCTGAAGAGGCAAACAGAGGGAGGTGCTTTAAAAGAACCCAAGGAGACCTAACTTGTAGGAGAAGGCCTGCCTGGAGGGGCAGCAGGGAGGCAACAGAAAGCGGGCAAGGGAAACTCTGAAGTGTCTGGTCCCAGCCTCTCAACCCATTGGGCAGAACTCAGCTGGAAGCTGGGTTCAAAAGAGCCAGGCAGGCAGCCTGCCAGGAGGGCAGACTCGCCAGGCACAGGACAGAAAGTGGACCCAGAGAGGCTAGCAGACAATAACCAGCCCAGAGGGGATGGAAGACAGTGGGATTCAAGAAGGAAGATCAGTTTACCAGGACAGCTTGGGTAGACATCGCAGTGATGGCAGGGTTCTTAGCCGCCTGACTCTGAAGCCCAGCTCCGAAGCTCCCAGTTGCATGCATAAGCGTGAGGCTGCCGTGTGTGTGTGTTTGCCTGTTTCTCTTTCTGCCAGAAAGTATTCTAATACCTGTGCTCTGACGGCACTAATAAGCATGTGCAGGTACAGTTTACATGCTGGAAACATGGGGAGAGCCGCAGGAACACATTCAGAGGACTTGCCGGCACTGGCTGTCACGCAGAGCCCATTCAAACTTCCTGTAATTGGAGTGACAGCTGTGGTCGCTGATTGGTTTTCTCCAGAGGAAAAGCCAACTTCTTCTAATTTCTCTATGATAGAAGATAGTTTTGCAACTCGGAGCAAGATGCCCACCTAAATTAGGTACCTACCTTTGCACTGTAACTGGGAGGTGGGGGCATTGTCTTTCCTGATGTTCACATTTCAGAGGGATGCTCCCAGGTCCAGGGAGGGGGTGGCGAGAAGAGACCTATATGGTCTTTGAAAGAGTTTCTATACAAGCAGAGAGAAAGGACTTATGAGTTTTCTAACATAAATGCTCAAGGAAAGAGGAAGGGAAAGAAATTTCCCTTATTTTGAACAGGGGGAACAAAGCTTCTTATTTTTCATTTGCATTTGTCCTTATGACCTAGATGCCACAGTTAGTAAGACCTAGATCCACATCTCAAACCCAGATCTGTCTCCCTCGGAGCCTGAATCATTCTATAAGCCCTGCAGATACAAAGCCCCACTGTGATCTGCCTGAGGGGATTGCCCCAGATGCACCCAGGGGCAAATCACCACCTTCCCCATCCTCCCCTCCAAGGGCTTCCCTTCTGTGTCCCTATCCGCCCCTCCTCCTCCTCTTTACCATCCCCACCCAGCCCCACAACCACCATCTTCTGTCAACAGCCTTCAATGAGATCCACAGAATCTGAGCTCGTTTAAGGAATCATTTTTCAGGCCCAGGCAAATCAATGCTAACACAAGAAAACTTAAGAGAGGAGGGTCACCCAGACCTTCAAATACATTCACAGGCCTGAAGAGCCGACTGAGCAGCAGAGGATAAACTGATGATAACATGTTAAAGACAATAATGACGATATGCTATGAGCTCCCATCTCACACGTGTAGCGAGAGTTCACAAACACGACTCCACTGGATGTTCATCCCAACCTAGAGAGGCGGTGAAGGGGGAACAGAGGCATTTGGCAGATGAGGAGCTTGGAGCGAGGGCGTCAGTGGAGCGCCCAAGGTCACAGACTAGGGGGTGGAGCAGAGCCTCCGAGCTGACAAGTCCAGGGTGCCCTGGCTTCTTTGTTACCTCCCCTCCTCCAGCACCCCATCCACAATTAAGCTTTCAGCCAACAAAAGCACTTTCCATTTTCCCCTCTGCATGGATGAAAGAAGGGATCGCCCTCATGTACTGGGGAGCTGAGGAGCACAGGGAATAGGAGAAGCCTGCAAAATAGGAGGTCCTGTCAAGAGGGGCCTGACCCTGACTCTCCTCCTGGGAGCCGCAGTGATTCTTGGGAACCTCTTCACTGCACCGCGTCCTGGCCCCACTGCGGTGGCCTCACCCTTCTTTCCTGCCTCTGGCTCCTCAGCCCTTCTGGCCCCCAGAGGTCTCCTCAGGTCTCCAGTTCCTCTTGCGTTCCAGGTCCTCACCTGGCCTCTTCTCCCTGTGAGGGTTGCACTGAGAGACCTCCTCATTCCACCCATGGAACCATAGGAGGCCAGCATCCCTAAGGATCTTTTCTTATCTACCTCAGAAGAGAGCTGAGGCTTGAGAAGAGGAGGGTCAAAGGGGCTTGAAAGGAAGAGAGTGAGCAACGTGCAGAAGCTCCCCAAGTTTCCGTTTTCCCATCATTACCCATCCCACAGAAGAGCCCTGAGGATTCTAAGGAAACTCTATAAAGCCTCTCAAAAGTACTTGGCAATCTAGGCACTGTTGGGTGTTTGTCCCTTCCTTTCCCTTAGTAGAAGAGAGATTATAGAAATTAAAAGATGGAAATGCCCTTAGTCCAAGGGTCAACAGCTATGACCCACGGGCCAGATCTCACCTACTGTATTTGGTGGAAACACAGCCACACCCACGCGCTTACACAAGGAACACGTTCACACTGGACACATTACACACTGGACATTTTCATACAAAGAGCAGAGTTAAGTATTTGTGACAGGCCCTGTGGTCTGCAGAGTTAATATTTACTACGTGGCTCTTTCCAGGAAGTGTTTGTTGACCCTTGATCTCGTCGAATGTTCTCGTTTTACAGTTCAGGAAACCAAGAATCAGAGAAGGGAAGGAAAAGTACAGGGTCACAGAGCAGGTCAGGGGCAGGCCTAGAATTACATCCTATGTCTGTGTTTGCCTCACTCTACCAGAAAACAGGACCAATTCCTTTCTTCCTGCGTCCCTAGACTAGACTTTGGAAAAGCAACAGCAACTTGTGAGTAGTCTTCCAGGTTTTTCTTAGCAGCAACAAAAATGGTCACCAACACTGTTAAAAAAAGAAAATACTTTAAATGGGACTCTTCCTTTAGGACATGTGTTAGGAAACATTCAATGTGACATATTATCCAGTAAGTTGAAGAGAAGAAATAAAAAAGATTTGAGAAGGCTGGGCTAGTTGCCTTTAGATGAAATGATCATAAATATAGCATCAATTAAATATATCATGGTCCTTTCATGCAATGGGAAACTAAAATGAAGCATCTCTGTATGAAAGAGTGGGAACTTCTTGAAGATGTATGTTAGGTGAAAAAAACCGAAGTACATAACAGCATATAGAATGTGAAATACTTCATTTTCTGAAAAAACAATGTATATTAATATATATGAATGTGTCTATAAATGCTTAGACTATCTCAAGGAAGATGATCAAATAGACTGATAACTCTGTTAGTATCCAAGTGGGGAAACTGGGTAACAAAGGAAATAAGGAGATATTTGAATCCATAACATTTTGGACAAAATATATTTGTTACCTATACAGGAAAAAAAAAAAAAAAAAAAGGAAAGAAAGACACAGTGAAGCATTTGAGGCTCTTGAAGCATGCTAGATAGATTTGCATTGTGGAAAAACCGTGAGTCAAAAAGTCAAACCCAATTTGAATTCTGGCTTAGCCACTTCTTAGCCATGTTACCTAGTTTTCCTGGGCCTTAGCTTTTTAATGTATGAAATAGGGATAATTAGAAATAAAACACTTAAAGTATTTGGCAGGGTGTGGAGTATTAGCAGCTGTAGGAGCTAGGCCCCGGGAATTTCCCTGCTCATGGAAATTACGTCACAAGAGGACGATTTCAGCAGCCTTCCTGGAATCTGCCATCAGCAGTCTAGAGAGCAGGTTCTGGCACTGGAAGGCTTTTCTTGGTTTCTGATATTTGTGAGCTGTCTCCGTACCTCCTTCTCGTCGCTAGTCTTGCCGCCTTCACCCACACTCCAATCCATCTTCTCCTGCTGCTGTTGAACACGGCCTGGGCGTTCTTTTGGCCTTTAGTGGAGGCCTACGTCCCCAACTCTGGCCACGGGTACCCGGAGCCTAGGCCTTCATCTTCCCTCAGCACAGAGTCTGCACTCCAGGCAGAGCTGAATGCACCGCACTGGCTCAGCCCGACCCAGCACAGATCCGCAGGTCGGGCCCTCAGCGCTGTGTGATGAAGAGTCAGGAATGCCACGGGAGGCACGGCTTCCCAGAACTGCACCACCGTCAGGTTCGGTCCCCTCCAATCTCAGTTCCAGCCCTTCCTGAAAACCCCTGCAAGGCTCCTGATTCTTGTTCCCTGCACCCCTCTTCCTCCTACACATGGCCCCTGAGACGTCCTGGTTTTGCTCCAGATCAGCGGGACCCAGCAGTGATGCCAGCACAGGCTTCAGCATGGTACACACTACAGGGAAAGCCACGGCCCTTCCAGGCCACAACTGTGACCTTATTATAATTTGTGGGCTTCCCTGGAGACTCAACAGTAAAGAACCCGCCTGCATTGTGGGAGACCTGGGTTCAGTCCCTGGGCTGGGAAGATCCCATGGAGGAGGGCATGGCAACCCACTCCAGTATTCTTGTCTGGAGAATACCCATGGACAGAGGTGGGCTATAGTCCTTGGGGTCACAAAGAGTTGGACATGACTGAGTGACTAAGCACATTATAATTTATTACATACCAGACTCGATTCTAAACTTTTTCATATTCAGAGTTTTGAGACAAGCACATAAGGTCACGCCTATAAAGTTCTTAATGTGGGATCCAGCACGTAACACGTGCAATGAATGTTTACTGTTGATGTTTAGTGCATCATCTCAGTTAATCCTTAAAATCACACAATGAAGAAAGTACTGCTATTATCTCTGTTTTAGAGAAGATGAATCTGAGGCTTAGAAAATCTAAACCACACACAGAGCGATATTGGGATCAGAACCCCTGTGCATGTTCGTTCCTCTTAACCGTGATGCTAGTCTGCCTTTGAGTATAAAGCCAGCAAATTATTCACTTTCTGGGGGTAGTCAGAAAGGATTTAACAATGATACCCTAGGAAATACCTTTCATATATTAAGTGCTCAAAAATGTGACTTCCCTTTCTCCTCTGGGACACCTAGCAGTCCCTAGCACACAGAAGGCGCTCATAAGTGTTTCCTGGATGGAGAGCAGAATGGAAGAAGGCACAAGGCACCTGACCTCCCTAAGCCTTAAACTCCCCATCTATAAAACAGAGGGAGTAACACATTTTCTTCCTAGCAGTGCGCTGAGAATTCAGCACGATGTCCAGAAAGCGATTGCCATATGGGAGATGCTCCATAGACATGACTTCTCTGCTGAGGCCACCTTTAAGTGTTTTATTTCACTGAAGCTGTTCCCTCTGTTGGATGTAAAGATTAAGCCCCTTTGCTTGTCTAGAGGAAACATAGTTGAGAGAAGTGCCTTTTGTAAACTGAAGAACCCTGAGCACTCAGTGGTGCCTCTGCTGTAGCCTCAGGGAGTCTGGGCACAACTGGAGGAGAAGCCCAGCCCATTCCCCAGGTCAAACCAGAGGCAAAGTGCAGAGAATCCAGAGGAGGTGAGGGTGCGCTGCAGAAACCAAAGGAAGGGAGGGCAACTGAGCAGGTATGTGAATTGCACACTTCCGATGGAGCTCCTGGCTACTGACTCCATGATTCATCCATTCCCTCTTCAAAATAAACACACATCACTCAAGGCCAGCGTCCTCTTCTAAGAGAGCACGGGCAGCCCTGTGGCAGCAGCACCGGGGCTCTCAGAGGCCACCCCCCAGCCTGGTGTCCTTAACGAGACCCCGCAGCTGAAAGCAGCAGCAAGCATGGCCTTTGAATGGCTGAGGCTATATCCCAATCCTTCAACTCCTGTAGACTCTGCAAGGGCAGGAGTCTAGAAGAAAACTGTGGACTAAGGAGACCTCTCCTGTTGGGAGGAGAGAGCCATCCAGAGCCTTCCAAATGTGCCACTAGTCATGAAGAGACCCAAGGGTGACTTCTGTTCACCACTACAGTGGTGGGGATGGAGGGAAGGTATGTGGAACTGTTGTAGCCACACGTGCTGGGAAACAAATTCACTCAGAAGGACAATGCAGATACTGGAGTGCAGTTTATTACACCGGCGGGCCCAAGGCAGAGTCTCCTCTTAGCCAAGGACCCCGGCCAGTTTTTGTGAAAACTTTATATACCTTAAGTGTACGTGCCCAAACCCACCTCCCTAAATTCCCTGAAACTAGTCTGAACAAAGGAAAAAGAAAGATAAAATCAAAGTTAACCTGTGATTCATATGCCTGAAGCCTGAGTACTGGAGTGGGTTGCTGTTGCCTTCTCCAGATAGTTAACAGTGGACAATTATCAATAGGCTTCTGGTCATATCCCAATAAGCATAATAGAATGTATGATTCTATTCAGTTGCACAGATAATTAGGGTATTCTTTTAGGCTATGGAAAGCCCTGGGACTCTTCCTTCCGAGGGCCTGGTTTTCCAGTTGGTATGTTGTTTCCATAGATACCAGGCATAGAGCTCAAAGTCCATTAGTTCGGCCCAAGATGGAGCCCTGCTTTCAAGACAGAGCCTGTTCTGTTTCCTCCTTCAGAACCAACAACACATACCGTAAGGCTTGACTGAGCCCAAACAAAGAAGGAAAATGAATCGGCTTTCTACTCTATGCACACGGTCTTTCTTAGCCATCACAACAGTCTTGGGAGGAAAGAATCCGTTTGCTTTTATTGATGAGACTGTCTCATTGAGGTTATCGCGTGTATGTGCTCAGTTACGTCCAACTCTCTTCGACTCTATGGACTGTAGCCCATCAGGCTACTCTGTTCATGGGATTCTCCAGGCAAGAATACTGGGATGGGTTGCCAGTGCCTCCTCCAGGGGAATCTTCTTGATTCAGGGACTGAGCCCGTGTCTCCTGCATCTCCTGCATTGCAGGTGGATTCTTTACCGCTATGGACATTAGGAAATAATACAGTTGAGATTTCCACCTTTTGTTGGGCTACAAACACCATGTTCTTTGCCTTCACCACTTGGGAGTGTTCCATGTAAAGCTCCATCCAGTGTACCTTGGAGGAGGATGAAATGAAATGGCTTTGGCATCAAACGTTTCCGGGTTGGGTATATCCTTGTGTAAGTACCACAGGAAATTGCAAAAGGAAAAGGCAAGGCAAGCATCTGTGTATTTCTCCTAGAAGTTCTGGGAGAATGTTATGGGTCATAAAGCATGTATGTCTTTGCAATTGTGGTATTTATGATAGTAAGAAATAGATGTCTCTTCCTGTTTATGAATTTACTATGGAGTGAGTACAGACTATGGGAGAAAGGATAAGTGGGTCATTAGTTAAAATATGCTCAAGGGATTTTTCTGGTGAAATGCCAATAAGAGAATCTCAAAGACCAGATCACTTCAGGCTCATCCATCAAGTAGTCAGCTAATGTTTATGGAGCTCCTGACATGTGCCAGTCTGTAGTTGGTCTCAAGGTTCAGATCCCTCACCCTCTTTGCCTTCAACTTATAAAGACGATAAACAGGTGGTACCCTCTCCTGAGAGCAACCGGAGTACTAGACGAGGCAAGCACAAAAGCACTAACAGTGCCTGGCACCAAGGAGCCCTTGCCTAGACTGCAGTCTCCTCCTTCCCTCCACCCTTTCTTTTTCCTTGTTGGAGGAATTACAGAATTTCCAAAATGTCTGAAGTAATAGGTCATGGTTAGTTTGAGTTGCTGCTGCTGCTAAGTCACTTCAGTCATGTCCAACTTTGTGCGAACCTATGAACTGCAGCCTGCCAGGTTCCTCTGTCCATGGGGTTTTCCAGGCAAGAACACGGGAGTGGGATACCATTTCCTTCTCCAGGGGATCCCCCCAACCCAGGGATCAAACTGGGCCTCTCGTGTCTTAGCTGCACTGGCAGGAAGTTCCTTACCACTCAGTTTCCTGGCGGCGCAGTGGTAAACAGTCTGCCTGCCAATGCAGCTAAGACACAAGAGACGCTGGCTCAATCTGCGGGTTGGAAAGATCCCCTGGAGGAGGGCAAGGCAACCCACTCCAGTATTCTTGGCTGGAAAACCCATGGACGAGGAGTCTGGCAGGCTACGGTCCGCAGATGCACAAAGAGTGGATCCCGACTGAGCATGCACACGCTATGCACTCGCTATGGAATCTATCTGCACCGCCCCTTTAAAAAAAAAAAAAAAAAAAGAAGGGAAAAAAATATCAAATTCAAGTGAAAATTCCCTAATCTATAAGAAATATCTTCCCTGGTGACTCAGATGGTGAAGAATCTTCATGTAATGCAGGAGACCCAGGGTCGATCCCTGGGTTGGGAAGATCCCCTGGTTGGGAAGATCCCCTGGAGGAAGAAATGGCAACCCACTCTAGTATTCTTTCCTGGAAAATTCCATAGACAGAGGAGCCTGGTGGGCTATGGTCCGTGGGTTCCCAGAGAATCACAAGTGACTGAGCAACTAATACTTTCACTTTTACCTTTATTAACTAACTTTGTAAGAACTAAAGGCGAAAAAGCATGAGTCTGCTTTGCTCGGGCTAATAAATACCAAAGTAGCAAGCATCTACTTTCCCATGAACATATATATACTGGTGTGCAGACACACTTGCTCCTCTGATTCTGATCCTGGCCAGCTTCCACAACTTTCAACAAATACTTCTAGGGCTGTGACTAAGCAGAGAGCAGAGCTTGATGAAAACAACCTCTGGAGGCCTCTGTACTAAACGACTATGACTATCCACTTCCACCTAATCTTTTATTTTTATAGATTTTAGATTTAAGCAAAATCTTCCCTGGTGGCTCAGATGGTAAAGCCACAATGCAGGAGACCCCGGTTCGATCCCTGGGTCAGGAAGATCCCCTGGAGAAGGAAATGGCAATCCACTACAGTACTCTTGCCTGGAAAATTCCATAGATGGAGGAGCCTGGTAGGCTACAGTCCAAGGGATCGCAAAGAGTCAGACACGACTGAGCAACTTCACTTAAACAAAATCTCAAAACTTTGATTTAGAATATTTTGGATTTCCTTTTTGGGGGGTAAAATTCTGGCCAAAGTCACTGAAACTGAATCTTACTCCATCTTCTGCTCTCTTCTGTCTGCCATTCTGGTGCCTGGGCATCAGTTGGACAATCCTGTGGGAGAGCCAGGCACTGTCTGAGGCGCTAGGAATGTGGGGGTGAGCGCGCCAGACCAAGCCTTGCTAGAGGGACGAAGCAATAAGCCCACAAATAAGCAACAACACTTCAGGGAGTGATAAATGCTCTTAAGGGGAAATAAAACTTGGATCCTTGTTCTCAGCCAGTGATTTGAGAAGGCATTTAATGGGAAATAGATATGGGAAAAAGAATTATATTTCTCAGGGGTGCTCTTGGATTCCATATCTATTCAGATTTGTGAGCTAATGTTGCAGTAACCAGCATTTCTCAGGAGCCATTATCTCCTTGGTACCCCCAGAATAACCAAAAGTGATAAACAGGAGTCAGGGTTGGAAGACAGCAAGCCACTTACTGACATTTTTTCTAAGCAACCACCTTGAGGGCAACAGGCACTGAGCCAGGACACTGCATAAACCTTGCCTCGAAAACTTTCTGTTTCATCCTCTCAAATCTCCGGTTTACTCATTCCTGCTTCTCATCACAGTCATCTTCCTCCCATGATAGAGTGATGATTAGGAGAAAAAATGGACTTTCCTGGTGTTACTGTGCATAAGAATCCCCGTGCCAATGCCAGGGACAGGAGTTCGATCCCTGATGCAGGAAGACTCCGCATGTCACGGAGCAACTAGGTCCATGGGCCACAACCACTGAGCGCGCGCCCTAGAGTCCATGAGTTGCAGCGACTGAGCCGGCGTGCCCTAGAGCCTGTGCTCCTCAGCGAGAGCAGCCCCCGCAGTGAGAGGCCCACACACCACAACACAGAGAAGCCCCCACTGCCACAACCAGAGAAAGGCTGCGTGCAGCAGCGAAGACTCAGTGCAGCCAAAACTAAAAATAGGTAAATCACTTCTTAAAGAGAGAGAAATAGCATGGAAGGCTTTCGAGGTTGTTCTTGGAAAGAGTCCCAGCTGACCCTCTTCTTGGAGACTCTTGCAATGTTTTGTTCTTCAAACCTGCCAACTGGCAGGCACTATCACAGCCTCCAGATGTTTGCTAGCATGCTGGGTGGGCCGCTTCAAACCCACACACACCCATCAGTGCATACGTATATGAAAATAAAATGTGTGCCCAAGCCACAGAAATCCAGCAGCACAAACAGGGAAATGTGTTCACTCCCAAATTCCTGCTAAAGACAGTCAGACTCTGAGCCATGAGAAACGCTCCAGACTCTTAGCTGAAAGTCTGCTTAGATGAAAATAAGCAAGATGTTCACAAAGATCTCTCAGTGAAGAACTAAATGAAGTAGAAGGCCAACCAGGGAAGGTACCGTTTCCTACACCAGAGGATGCAGGCTACCCAGTTCTCTCTGAAAACTCACCTTCAGTTTCCTACCTTGTCAAAGGATCAAGTCCTTTATCAGCTGTGTCAATAACAAGTAAGGAAACAGGCTACAGAACAAGCTCATTTCTAGGCTGCTTCCCTGCCTACCAAGCTCATCCAAGTTCTTCATGCTGGATAAGTTCATCATGTTGATTGGGTTTAAGTGTTCAAGGCGATTGTGCTCATGGCGCTATGCTAAAAGCATATAATGTGTTCATCTGGCAGCAGAAACTCCGGTTTCCCAACTGCTCCCGTGCTCTGTTGAGCCTCTTTACTCTTGCACAAGCTTCCAGCCTTGTCTAAAACGGTCATTATCTTTATTACATGGCTAATACCTGTAAGACTCAGTTCAAGGGTAATTCCCCCTGTTTCCCCACTTCTGGGCCAAGTTCCTGTTTTCCGGACTCTGTGTTTCCCCCACTGCCACAGTGCATGGAACCTCTAGCACTTATCCATCCACCTCAGCAGATGAGGAACTTGCCCAGAAGTTAGAAGGAATAATGGCTGAGGATTTAGGATTCTGGAGTCAGCTGGCCTGGGCTAAAGCCCTGCTCCTCCACTTTCCAGGTGTAGACACTGGGCAGGCTTCTTAGTGTCCCTAGGCCTAATTTTCAATATGAGGATATAAAGAGCATCCACTGCAGAGACTCACTGCCAGGATGAAGGCGGTAACGCACCTGAAGGAATAGCACAGCACAGGGCCGCTGCTCAGGGAGCAAATAAGGCTGCATTCACTGCCTTTCTCAAGTCTCTTGAATCATTCACTTAGCCGCCTCTCATGACTGGAGTAGAGAGAACCTGCTGCTTCTCTTGCTCAGTCGCATCAGTCATGTCTGACTCTTTGTGACCTCGGGGACTGTAGCCCACCAGGCTCCTCTGTCCATGAGCTTCTCCAGGCAAGAATAGTGGAGTGGGTTTCCATGCCCTCCTCCAGGGCACCTTCCTGATGCAGGGATCAAACCTGTGTCTCAGGTGAATCCTGCACTGCCATCGGCTTCTCTACCGCTGAGCCCCCAGGCAAGCCAGAGAGAACATGGAAAGGATGAATAGTGGACAAGGCTGGGGTGGGAGCTGGGACGTTAATTCCAACAGAAGCATTTAGCACTGTGTCTGAAAGGCTATGGGGGCACTGAAGGTTTAGGAACAGAGCTGTGTCTCAGAGCGATGCTTCAGAAAAAGCCCTCTGAAGGCAGCTTAAGAGATGGGTTTAAGAAGAGAAGGAACCAGGTGGAGGAAGACCTGTTAGGAGGCTGTGGGAAGGATCCAGGAGAGCAGTGTGCTGAAACCTGGAGTAGAGGCATGAATGACAAAATTTTCAAAATAAAAATAACACTTGGGTTTGTGAAAGAAGCCAGCACCTTTCAGGCTTGGTAACTGAAGAGCAGTGGTGGCGCCATCAACACAACTAGGAAGTGGAAAAAAGGCGCTGGGAGGGGAGACAGTCGCAAGGCAATTCGGGAGGGGGCTTTTAGCAGACGTTAGGCAACGTGTCTTGGGAGTAACACAAGCCTGGTGGCCTGGGCTCTAACAAGATCACTGTTATCACAGAACTGCTCCAACCTAGACCCACCAACAACCCAGTTACATCCATAAGCCACATGTGCATATGCAGAGAATTCACACACACACAACATGTGTAGACACACACATGCAAAAGCACATTGAGTTACACCCTCTCCCACTGATAAAACTGTCTTCTCTCTTACTCACACAGTTTCTCATTCATAAGCACACACACACATACACACAAGAATTTAAAATGTGAAATTAACCAAGTGTTCATGGTGACACTATGATCAGTGGTCACGTGGGCTATGTAGTTACAAGAACCAAATCAGAAGACCCTGAGTTGAGTCAAAATTGTAGCAGAGAAGAGAACACTGGATAATGTAAGACAGTGATCTTATTCCTAAACTAAGAACTTAGTTTTGCTCCTGAGTTCGGATGCAGGTCTTATGAGTGGTGGTTCTTCATCTCTTAGGTCTTCTCCACACTGACTCAATAGATTTTCTTCAACTCTGACCCAAGGGTTATCTGTTGCTGGGGATGTTATTATTCCCATTTTTCAAATGAAAATGCCAAAGCTCGGAGTGGAAGTATCTTGCTCAAGATTATACTGTTAATAAATCCAGTCTGTCTACCCCCCAAAGCAGTTACTCTTTAACTACCCTTTTGGTATCTGAAATGGCTCACAAACTAGGGTTGCAAGAATGGAAAAGTCTTCATATATTACAAAGCAATAAGGCAGAATTATGGAGGGTGATGATGAGAGAGTACAATCATTTCTTTTTCAGTCTCATTTTTTGTAACAGTTCCAATTTTTAAATTGTGCTGAAGCAAAGAAAATAAAGCAACGGTGGCTATTTGTTCAAATAACAGAAGCAACGATAAGATGTCAGAGTGCCCTAGAATGGAGCAGGAAGAGCTCTCAGGACAAAATTTTAAAGCTGAGCCTCAGAGACAAGCCTAGGAGAGAGAAAGGTCATTGGGGTGCTGGAAGAGGAAAGGAGAGTGCTTGGGTGCAAGACTTCCATCAACCCAATATTCCCACGCCCATCTCCCTTATCTCTGAGGACCAAGGCTGGGTACCAACAGCATCTTAACTGTGCTCATGATTGGGCAGTGGGTCAAAAGGACCACAGATGACCTGAACCATGTCTTTCTTTCCCAACAGACTCCAAAAGAACAGGAGATTGGACCTTCGCATCAGCGAGCTTGTAAGTGTGTTCATCTTTTATGCCATTTCTTGTGGGGAACGTTTCTTGCAGTTCTGGTGTGTGGGAAGTTCAGATGCAGACTCAGAGGAAAAGGGAGGCTCCTCCTCAGTCACTAGGAAGGCAGAATGGTGCCATGGCCAAGTGTATGGCCTGTGGAGTTGACAGTCTTTAAACAAATAATTTCACCTTCCTCGGTCTCAGTTTACTCACCTATAAAAATGGTGATAATAGCACCAACCTCCCAAGGTTAGTGTGGATTAAGTTAACTGCTAGAAAGGTATTTTTCCAATACCTCGCACATCAAATGTGTGCAGTAATTTTTCCTTTTATCATCAATAACGTCATCTTTATTACTACAGTTAGAACACAGTTATCCAATGTAATCATCTCTGAGATCTGACAGGGAAACAGAGGTCCAGAGAGGGAAGGGGATTTGCCAAGGTCACGTAGCTACAGGGCAGTCCCCAGCTAGTTCTGTTAGCACATTCGGATGGCTCAGAGAATACAGTTGAAGGGACAATGAAGAAGGCCAGTCAGCTCCCCCAGAACAGACAGAAGCAAAGGAAAGGCAAGATGAGCTTTACTGAACACCAACCACGGGCCAGGAGTCATGCTCAGCACTCATCATCCATGGCAGGAATTGATGTGCCCATTTTAGACATGAGAAAACAGAGTTTCAGGCTGGATAACTTGGCCAAAGTCATGGGGTCAAGATTCACTTGTGTTCAAGATTACTTCTTCTGAGGCTGCCCTGCCCCTGGGTGGGGGAGAACCCTGAACCAAGCTGGAGGAGAAGAATGCTTCTCTCCAGTTGCAGGCACCATGCAACCCCCCAAATGCTGTCTTCACTCCAGTCACCCTCCCACTCATACAAGCATTTTTCTCCTTTCCTTACAGACGGACCTCCTGGAGCTGAGAGGGGAAACCAAGGGCACACCTGACAGGTAATATCTTCTGAGTGTGTTTTCAAAGAGGCTATGGGCCATGGACCTGAGGTTTCTTTTGGTGTTTGCCAAAACTCAAGTGTGTAGCTTTAAAACAGAAACCACACCCCTTGGTAACAAGACTCAGTCAAGGGTTTTCAGATTTCTTCCTCCCTTCAAGGGTCCAAAGCCCCTTTGTTTCTTGGGCATTTTCTTTCAGATTCTATCAGCTCTCCTCCTTCTCTATCATTTCCCCCTTCAGTCTCTCACTTGGTCATTCAGAAATGACTTTCCTCAGATTCAGAGAGTCACATAATTATAAGTCTAGTCAAAGATGAATGCTCCCCTGAGTTGCCAATTTATTGAGTCCATCTGTGCACTATTCAAGATGAAGTTATTGGACATTTACATTCAGCTAAGTATTTCTAAAGAATTTTCATTTGTGAAAAGATTAAGAACAATCTCTTAGCATCACCAGTTAGTCAGATTCCCAAGTTTAGTGTTGACATTCCTGACACCTTGTGTCTGGAGTCATACATACTTCTAAGACTCCAGAGACGAAAGCAAGACAGTGCAGAAGGATGTATTAAAAACCCACTGAAATACTAGAGCGTTAAAAGAAGCATATTCTTCTGACCGATAACAAAGTCTGCAACCCACAAAGGGATATCCCTGTGGCCCACATTTGCCTTAATGTTTGACCAAGTGGGAACCGTGGTGAGTCCTAAGTGAGGATGAGGGCCAGGGAGATGTCAGTTGCTATCACTCACCACTTACCTATGAAAATGGGAGATACTGAACAGGCTTGGCAGGAAAATCCTAGAAACCAAGTATGGAGATGCCACTCCTTTTCCTATTGAATGGGGGGAATGGAAATTAGAACAAGAATCTATCCCAGGTTTACTGAGCTTTTAATATGTCTCAAGCACTGCTGTTTTCCCTAGTGGCTCAGGTGGTAACAAATCTGCCTGCAATGCAGGAGACCCGGGTTCGATCCCTGGGTCAGGAAGATTCCCTGGAGAAGTGAATGGCAACCCACTCTAGTATTCTTGCGTGCAGAATTCCATGAACAGAGGAGCTGGGCATGGGGGAGAACCCTGAACCAAGCTGGAGGAGAAGAATGCTTCTCTCCAGTTGCAGGCACCATGCAACCCCCCAAATGCTGTCTTCACTCCAGTCACCCTCCCACTCATACAAGCATTTTTCTCCTTTCCTTACAGACGGACCTCCTGGAGCTGAGAGGGAGAAACCAAGGGCACACCTGACAGGTAATATCTTCTGAGTGTGTTTTCAAAGAGGCTATGGGCCATGGACCTGAGGTTTCTTTTGGTGTTTGCCAAAACTCAAGTGTGTAGCTTTAAAACAGAAACCACACCCCTTGGTAACAAGACTCAGTCAAGGGTTTTCAGATTTCTTCCTCCCTTCAAGGGTCCAAAGCCCCTTTGTTTCTTGGGCATTTTCTTTCAGATTCTATCAGCTCTCCTCCTTCTCTATCATTTCCCCCTTCAGTCTCTCACTTGGTCATTCAGAAATGACTTTCCTCAGATTCAGAGAGTCACATAATTATAAGTCTAGTCAAAGATGAATGCTCCCCTGAGTTGCCAATTTATTGAGTCCATCTGTGCACTATTCAAGATGAAGTTATTGGACATTTACATTCAGCTAAGTATTTCTAAAGAATTTTCATTTGTGAAAAGATTAAGAACAATCTCTTAGCATCACCAGTTAGTCAGATTCCCAAGTTTAGTGTTGACATTCCTGACACCTTGTGTCTGGAGTCATACATACTTCTAAGACTCCAGAGACGAAAGCAAGACAGTGCAGAAGGATGTATTAAAAACCCACTGAAATACTAGAGCGTTAAAAGAAGCATATTCTTCTGACCGATAACAAAGTCTGCAACCCACAATGGGATATCCCTGTGGCCCACATTTGCCTTAATGTTTGACCAAGTGGGAACCGTGGTGAGTCCTAAGTGAGGATGAGGGCCAGGGAGATGTCAGTTGCTATCACTCACCACTTACCTATGAAAATGGGAGATACTGAACAGGCTTGGCAGGAAAATCCTAGAAACCAAGTATGGAGATGCCACTCCTTTTCCTATTGAATGGGGGGAATGGAAATTAGAACAAGAATCTATCCCAGGTTTACTGAGCTTTTAATATGTCTCAAGCACTGCTGTTTTCCCTAGTGGCTCAGGTGGTAACAAATCTGCCTGCAATGCAGGAGACCCGGGTTCGATCCCTGGGTCAGGAAGATTCCCTGGAGAAGTGAATGGCAACCCACTCTAGTATTCTTGCGTGCAGAATTCCATGAACAGAGGAGCTGGGCAAGCTACAGTCCACGGGGTCTCAGAGAGTCAGACACAACTGAGCGACTGACACTTTCAAAAACTAAACACTATGGTAGACATTTTACATTCACGATCTCGTTCAAGCTGCATATCAGCCCATTAAGATGGGGAAACTGAGGCTCAGACAACTAAATTCACCTTCCCAAGCCACAGGACGAGGAAGAGTTGAGATCTGAGACTGACTCCAACTGTTTCCACAACAACACACTCGCTCCTCAAAGTCCTGCTTGCTGCTGTGTTGACCTAGCTAACTGCATACCAGTGTAACAGAACTGACTTTGTCTAGAAAATATATTAGCGGCTTTTGCTTCTAATCATCTGAAATTAAGTTTGTTTGTTTCTAATTTTTGACCACACTTGGCATACAGGATCTTAATTCACTGACCAGGAATGGAACCCGTGTCCCCTGAAGTAGAAACGTGGTGTCTTAACCACTGGACTGCCAGGGATGTTCCAGGAGATGACTTTTTTAAATCTATTGCATCACCCACAAAGAAGGAGTAAAGACTATCAGAGGTGACTGGTAAAAATGGCTTTTACAGATTTTGCAGAGAAGCAACAGAGCTGCCAGGGCCCGCTCAGTGCAGGGATCAGGAAAGACCACACACAGAATGTGTTCTAAACATGTGTCGTAATCCCAAAAGAAGTCACAATGTAGTCAGCAATGGGAAAGACACTTTAGAAGATCCAAGAACCAGGCTTTGGTCACTTAACTGGTGAGAAGTTTGCTGAACACTTCTTTAATCATAACCTATCCCCAAACTGTGGCCAACAGTACATAATGGTTATTGCTGTGAATTTCAAAAGCAGTTGTAGGAAATTAAAATGTTTTTATTTTTTCTGAAAAGTACCAGTTTTATTGCAAGTTATCTTATTCAAATCAATGGTTTGAATCAGTGGTTTGATTCTATTCATTTTTTTTCTGCTATCGAGAAAGCCTCATAAAAGGCATTCATTCATATGTTCTGTATAATGTATGTGAAAATGAAAATGGTAGTCGCTCAGCTGCATCCAACTTGCAAGCCCATGGACTGTAGCCCGCCAGGCTCCTCTGTCCATCGGATTCTCCAGGCAAGAAAGCTGTAGTGGGTAGCCATTCCCTTCTCCAGGGCATCCTCCTGACCCAGGGATCAAACCCAGGTCTTCTAAATTGCAGGCAGATACTTCACTGTCTGAGCCACCATTTTAAATAATGCAAACATAAAAACATATAAAGTATATATAAAATGAAAAGCGTTTCTTTTTAATGTCAAAATGAAAGATGTCAGCTTATTTGGGGAAAGAGAATAAATATATATAGAAGTAACACTGTATCCAGCCATCACGATAAAAATGTCCACGTCCCTTCCATTCGTCTGCTCTTTAGAACAATACTATGGGAGAGCTTTGTCTCCAGTTCACAGACAGGAGACTGAGTTTCAGACAGGAGAGCCTCCATGTTATAGAGTCAGGATTAGAACAGGGCCTCGGTGGCCCAGAGTCCCGGTCTCTTTCACTCCTCAAGTCTGTGGTATTTTGGCTTACATTTTGGCCCTTTTGATGTGGAAAAAGCATTGCAAAATCTTCTGGATCTCTGGTGTTCTGCATGCTAATTTTTTATTAATTACTGCCTGTGTTTCACATGGCTTTGGAATAGGCATCAGAAGCGAGTGATAGGGAACATGACTCTCTCTGACATCTCTCTCAGTAGCAGAGCATTTCCGAAGCCAAAAGGCTAGTAAAAGTGAATGTAGTTTAGAGGATGCTCCTAACATGCATCATCTCTTAATCCTTTCCACTGGTATCATCTCCTTTTCATTTTTTTTAAATGTTCTTTTTATTGTTGTTTTTAAGGAAAAGTACATTTAAAAAGAATCCTCTTTAATAAAAACTTAATGCAAAAGGATTATTGCAAAGTGGGAGGTCGGAGAGGGAAGAGACTTGCAATCGGAAGGACCTCAGACCATAAAGTCTGCAAGTTTCTCAAGAGATAGGCTGAAGGGTTTTTCTTTTATAGAAGGGAGTACATACAGCTAAAAAGGACCATGTATGGGGACGTGGGATGGAAGTTTGGCTTATCAGCTCCGTGAATGCTTCATCCTGAGGCCAGCATATTTTCAGGAGGCTGGCTCAGATTGAGGATCAGGTTGAAGGTGGACAGAATTTCAGGTGCCTAGAGAAAAGAGAGTAGGAGATTTTTTTTTAACCTTCTTTGGTTTCCAAGATCAGAGGGCTCAGAAAAAATTCAAATTTATCAAACAGGAAAATTGAAGTCCAGAGAGGCAAAATGATTTTCTTGAGGTCACCTGCCTAAGATGCTACTCTCTGAACAGAAGTGTATGTCCATTCACACATCCTCTGCTCATTCCTTCTCAAGGAGACTGTTAGCATTGGTTTAATCTAATTGCTTTACTCTTTGAAAATGAAGTAAGATTCTTCTTAGCAAATTCCTTAGGTTCTGACACAAGCAATGAAACCACCCTCTTGTCTTTGCAGTTGTGAGACAGACTCCCATGCAGCCCCTGAAAAATCAGTTCCCAGCTCTACACTGGGAACATGAACTTGGCTTGGCCTTCACCAAGAACCGGATGAATTACACCAACAAATTCCTGGTGATCCCAGAGTCAGGAGACTACTTTGTTTACTCCCAGGTGACCTTCCGAGGGACCACATCAGAGTGTGGTGAAATCAGCCAAGGGAGGCGACCAAACAAGCCAGACTCCATCATCGTGGTCATTACCAAGGTAACGGACAGCTACCCCGAACCAACCCAGCTCCTAATGGGGACCAAGTCAGTGTGTGAAATAGGCAGCAACTGGTTCCAGCCCATCTACCTAGGGGCCATGTTCTCCTTGAATGAAGGGGACAAGCTGATGGTGAATGTCAGCGATATCTCTTTGGTGGATTACACAAAAGAAGATAAAACCTTCTTCGGAGCCTTCTGCTATAGTGGTAAGACAGACGTCATTGTATGGAGGTCCACTGCTTCTTAGGTCCTAATTTTCCTCACTCGTAATTATAACCAGGAGGCTTTGTCAGAGCATTGAGAGACAGTGGTTAAGAAATTTAGGGGCCAAAAATTCACACTTTATGTACCTGAGTGATGAGAATACTAATCAGAAAAAGGCAGAAGAGAGCAGGCCTATCATCAGAGCTGCCTGGAAGAGCGGTGAGCTTCTAAACATTAAAACACTGATCACCAAATGAATGGAACATTTCCATGCCTGGCTCCTATGCATTTGTCAAGAAGAGGACCTAGGTACTGTTCAATTTTATTATGCAGCATTTGCTTCAGTTCAGGAAACTTAAACAAAATTCAAAGCCCCAGAAATAGTCCAAGCACTTCAAAGGCAAAATCCTTCATCAGTTCCCCCAAACACATACTTTAATGCCTTACCGGAAAAAAAAAAAGAACTGATATTTCTTATAAATGTTCTTCAAGAAAAGGAATTCATTTTCCTGCCATATATGCCAAATGAGAAAAACTACCTTTCTCTTTATTATGTACGCATGCATCAAAACAAGCAACTGTGAGTTCCACGTGCGTATTAAAAATACAGCAGCAACCATTCAGCAGTGTTCTTGAGTACTTTTTACGTGTGCACTAAAACAAAACACGCTATGAAGAATGAGACACACTCCACCCAAATGTATATGAATACCTGGCCCCTGGGCAAATAGCACTCAGTGTACTTCAAGGTCTAATTCCAACTCCTAACAAATATCACCGGACAGTGTTAAACGTAAGATTTCTGGAGCTCTCCTCACTATGTAAGACAACCAGCTGATTAGGCCACTCAAGAAACTTGAAGACAAGAGTTCTAGAAAACAGACCAACCATATAACAAAGTTGATTGATCCCAAGAGATGACAGACTTATTCCCTGGAGGGAAAATGCCAATCACCAAATCTGGAGATGTTAACTGAGATCTGCTTTGAGGTTTGACTCACTTTATATGCAGAGTGTTATATGGGTACTTTGAAAATACTCAAAGGGATTTAAATGTGGAACTGGCTCATCAGCCCAGCCGAGGCGTCTTTCCCAAAGAAGAGGCAGAACACTGAGACGGTCCTTCCTTTGCTTCTATGAATTCATATCCGCTATGATCCTCAAATGTGTATGATTTTCCTGCACCCATATGTCAAAGGTTGGAGGACATTCTTGTTCTCTTAACCTCTCTTGATTTGTCTGTAAAGGAGGAATCCGTCAGTTTGTTTCCCAGGATCAAATGAGCTCATGGGGATGAAACATGTTAACTTTGAGCATTCTGTGAAGCCCGCGAGTGTGTCAGTGTGACTTGGGGAGTGGTCTCCAGCACCTCGGCCTTTGTTATAGATATCCCCTATTGTGAGAGACCTCCCAGATGGGTCTCCACGCAAACCTGGCAATGACCTCACTCTTCCTTGGGCTTCCCTGGTGGCTCAGCTGATAAAGAATCCACCTGCAATGCAGGAGACCTGGGTTCGATCCCTGGGTTGGTAAGATCCCTTGGAGAAGGGAACAGCTACTCACTCCAGTGTTCTGGCCTGAAGAATCCCATGGACTAGTCCACGGGGTCACAAAGAGTCGGACAGGACTGAGCAGCTTTCACTTCACTCCACTCTTACTCGTTACCGCAGAGGCAGGGACGTGTGTGATGGGCTTCCTGAACACGATGACTAGTAGAGCAGTACTTGACCGACACTTTTAAGATCCCTTGGAGAAGGGACAGCTACTCACTCCAGTGTTCTGGCCTGAAGAATCCCATGGACTAGTCCACGGGGTCACAAAGAGTCGGACAGGACTGAGCAGCTTTCACTTCACTCCACTCTTACTCGTTACCGCAGAGGCAGGGACGTGTGTGATGGGCTTCCTGAACACGATGACTAGTAGAGCAGTACTTGACCGACACTTGTTGAGCTAGAAGCAAATAAAACTTTATTTTTAATTTCTTAGGTGGGAGGTTAAGGCTCTGAAGCCCTCAGTTTCTCCAGTCAGCAAAGGGCTCAGCATGAGCAAAGAGCAGAGCATGGTCCCTTCCACCTGGTTCAAAAGTTTCTTTACAAGGGAAGTGAAGCTTGAGCCCTGAAAGGAGGTGGGCGGGCAGCAGATGGCCTGGGGAAAGGGCATCTCAGTCAGAGGAATTACCCTTTACTTAAAGCAGAAAGGAAAGGTTTCTCAGTAACTACAAAACCAGCTTGATAAGAGAATGTTCCCTCCACCAGCTCCTAGAACAACAGTTATCTGCAATTCAGGAATGTTTTTATCAATGACTCCAGCCTGGCTCTAGATCAGAACTAACGTCCTGTTAAGGAAATAAAATGCTCTGTCTGCACCTGCATGTGAGCACTGAGCAACCTGGGATGTGGAGAAGGATTTTCACAGAGGTGCCCAGGGTGGCCTGCTCACCTTCCCCTCCTCTGAAAAGAACCCCCAACCAAGGGCTTGTAAATCTTCCCTCTGTGCCATAGGGAATCTGGTGAATCTGGAAGTTTATCTGAAAAATAGGAATTTCCTACTCTCCTAAAAGACTTCAGGCTTTGGAAAAATCCCCACCACGTATTTTTTGCTCTTGATTATTGAAGATTGTATTTTGCTCAAGTTTTCATTGCTGAAATGAAATGTTAACTTCTCTGTTAATGCTGAATTTGTTAAATCCTCTTTGATATTCCTTTTATTGTTTAAGTAGGCCAGACATTGCTAGTGGGACTCAAGTCAGAAGTTCTGTTTCCTTGGCATTATTTCCATGACAAAATTAGTACACTAGTTGTGAAAATGAGGTGAGTGAATGCTTTTTAAGTTCGTGATGGTCCCCTAAAAGGAGTAAATGGGGTGCATTCAAAGATTTAGAAGGGGAAAAGGAGCATGCTTACATGCTTTGGAAAATAATTTAGGGAGAAAATGTTTTACTGGTTCTAAATCTATGAGAAGGCTGAACTCAAATCAATTCCACAAACATTTACTGAGTACCTACTTGTCCTGGGGATACAAAGATAAATTATTTTCTCTTCAGATGTGCTCATTCTAACTGCTTAGCGCCCCCACTGTCTGTAGATCTTTTAATTTATTTTGGTTGTATTAGCTAATTAATTTGCTAGCTTTAGGCATGTGGGTATTTTCTCATTATGAAAATGGGTACCGTTTGATGAAGGATAATCATTAACAAAATGACTTGTGCTTACCCTAAGTGGTTTTTTAAATAGCTATTCAAGGACAGTTCTCCATAAATAAGAGGGGAGAAAAAAAAGATACTTTCTATGGTAAAATCCACTAGCTAAGCCACATATAGAAAAAGGTTTTTATTATCTCCTGGACTAGAGAAGATAATCCATCAACACCAATGACACTATTAGAACTTTAAGGATAACTCAGATGTTTTGGAAAGCCTGTGTTTCTCAGCCAGTACAGGAACCGAGATCAAAATGCATGGGGTCACTAGCATTTTGACCCTGGTTTAGATCTATTTGGCAGAACAAACTTGCTTAGGCTGCTGAGCCTCCTGAACTGTTTGGCTAAGGTACAGTAGGACATGAATCGGCACACTGTCACATCCTGGCAAGTGTCTGGTTCAGTTCAGTAACAGGGCGTGCCAGAGCCCGGGGCCCCATTTCAATCAAAGCTACGCCGCCCCAGGGGAAATGCCACCCCCGCGGTTGTCGGTAACCCCTCCGGATTGTAAAAGTTCAACTAGCTCACTGCACAGGGCATGTCTGTTGCCAAGTTTCTCTTGCAAGGGATCTTCCCAAGTCCTTTCCCAGTCGTATTTTCATGATGTAACACTGGGGATTCATTCTTTAGGTCAGGACTGTTTATACGCTGCACCTTGCAAAACACGTGCGGAAGTCACTTTCCTCAGGATTTCTCACTCTCCCAGGACCAGAGCCCTGGAAAGATTCTGCCATTTATAGAAGAAATTTTTTAAAGGATGCACCACTATCCTGGATATTAAGAGCTACTGCATCCTGTTGGCAGCTGGGCGTGGGAAGAATTCAGTGGACTGTTAGCCCCTGAACGTTTTTGCTCCAACAGTGAGAGAGTGAGGGTCAGAACAGTCATATCTATGCCCTGCCCCACGCTGACGACCGCATTCACAACTTTCCAAGCTCTGATACACATCTGCCCCCTGCCCTCCCTTCTTCCATGATCCCATTTTAAGAAAAAAGTACCATACCAGCTCATTCGGAACTTATTCAGGACCACACAATGAGCCAATGGCAGATCTAGAGCTGGGATACTAGCTTCCTGAATCATAATCCTAGGCTCGCCAATTACCCTCTGCTCTTATTAAATAGTATTCCTCTTAATAACTGGAGGAGAAATTAGAGGAAGATGTGAGAAATATCAAGTATCAATGGGGTGATGTAGAAAGGGGAAGGATTTCTTTCTTATTTCCCTAGAAGAAAGAAATAAGGCTAAGAAGTTGAAGTTACAGGGTCACCATTTCTGCCTTGATATCCAAATGAACTTTCTATCTTTGAAACCAATGTTCTCAGAGAGTGATTGTTTAGTCCCGAAGATATTCAAGTGAAGGACTCATCTTAAGGCTTTTGTAGAAACCATTCCTTCATTGAGTTGAGAAGAATTGAGTCAAAGGATTTCTGAGGTCTTTTCCAAATCTTTGTGGCCATTTTTTAACTGATTTATGTGTGTTCTATTTGATTATTAAGAACCTGGAAGGCCTTGTCAATGTTTCAGGGCTTCTAGCCTAGAAGTCGGAGAAAGTGAGGGCACCCCACTCCACTATTCTTGCCTGGAAAATCCCATGGACGGAGGAGCCTGGTAGGCTGCAGTCCATGGGGTAATGAAGAGTCAGACATGACTGAATGACATCACTTTCACTTTTCACTTTCATGCATTGGAGAAGGAAATGGCAACCCACTCCAGTGTTCTTGCCTGGAGAATCCCAGGGACGGGGGTGCCTGGTGGGCTGCCGTCTATGGGGCCACACAGAGTCGGATGCAACTGAAGCAACTTAGCAGCAGCAGCAGCCTAGAAGTGGTTGCCATTTCCTACTTTCTCAGAGACTGTCCAACACAAGTGACTGAGACTGTGACCAACAGAGCATGTCATGGAATCTTAGAGAACTGCAGAGTTTACTTGCTCCAAGTTATATCATTTTAAGGGTGAAGGAACCCAGACTCAGAAAGGTGATGTGAATGGCCCAATGCCAGGCAGTGTGAGGCTAGAAGGCATATTTCCTGACACCCAGACTAGTAATCTTTCCATGTCATCTGTGGCTCACTTACTTTCTTGCACATCTATTACATGACAGTGCTTACCTAGATGCTGAAGAATCGAGACAACAAAGAATATGACAGGCGAGTCCCACTCTCGTGTCATATGAGTTCAGGTGGAGGGAGACCAACGATGTTGAGTAATTAAAGAAGCTGAACTTCATCAATGACTTTATTTGTAAAGTCAGGAAATATGTAATCTCCCCCCTTTTGTTTCAGGGGTGAAAAGATTAAACAAATGTAAGTGTTTATTTGGTTTTAATGATAAGCCCCATGTGCTTTTATTGATTTTATGTTTTATGTTAAAACATCACAAACCCAAGGTAAACTGCATATTGTATGCTGTTGGATATGTTCTTAACTAATCCCATGTCTTCTGGCACTACTGTATGTATTCAATCACTGTGAATGATATGTTGTACATGTTAAAATATTTAACAGATGTAACTTAATAAACTGGCATTGAAAGCCACAGAATTTTAATAATTAGACCAATTCTTTTGTCCATCTGTGCATTTATTTTTCTTTCTATATTAAGGTCCAAAGATAATCTTTTGACGTTTTAAATGCATCTAGTTCTCCATGTATTTGAATCCAAAATGGCAACTGATTTTTCACAGGTTATAATAAACCTTATGACAAACTGATTGTGAAGCCCAATAGATTTTACCTTCTGGTCAGATGGAGGAAAGGAAGAGGAGCACAGAATATGATGAGTTCCTTTCATGAATCAGGAGATTCTGTAGTTAAGTGGCTTAAGCCCACACTAAACATTCCTAAAAAAGGAGAAAGCAAGGCCAGAGAAAGTCATGTTAGTATGTGATAGAGCCAGAATTTGGACCCAGATCTTTGAAACCACACATTCTGTGACTCATGACAATAGCAATCAGCCAGAATTGAAGGGGTTAAACTCATTCATCTCTTTCCATTTCCAGAGCAGTATCTGGAGTCACCACTGATGCTCAGCCAATATTAGGTTGGACCATATTAAACTGCCATTTCTGTGGGTCAAAAAATGGTCGCATTAAAATTTCATTTGTTTCCAGCTAGTGGTTATAGGTAAAATGAAACATAGATTAAGGGAGAAGACGATAAAATCTCCTCCAAAAACTCAGTCTCAAAAATTTCCCTCTCCCTGGTGGTTCAGATGGTAAAAGAATTTGCCTTCTCTGTGGAAGACCTGGGTTTGATCCCTGAGTTGGGAAGATCCGTTGGAGGAGGGCATGGCAACCCACTCCAGTATTCTTCCCTGGAGAATCCCATAGACGCATGAGTCCATGTGGTCGCAAAGAGTTGGACACGACTGAGCAACTTTCACTTTCAACTGCTGGGAGTGATGATAATAAACCATTTTTTATACTTATGGAAAAAAATGAAATATTTTGCCTTAAGTGTATTAAAAGTCAAATGTCCACAAATGTCACAATACGAAGGTCTCCAGATGAAAAATACTGGAGAACCAAATCTTGCTCCCCAAACACAACTTTTGTTCTCAAAAGGACTCTAATCCCTAGGAACTTCAGAACAAAGAGCAAAACTAACCAAGCATTATATACTTTGACTGCCATCCCTGTTTACATTGCTTCTACCCCTTCT